>PVLD010001803.1:0-187288 GCA_004027595.1 Dinomys branickii
AGGTCCGGGCAGGGAACAGCAAACCCAGAGCCAATTCAGGGCGTGTGGCCCGGTGCAGAGCAGCCGGAGGAGGCGCCTCTGCAGCCAGAGGAGGCGCGGTGAGGGGAGCCACACAAAGCCGGGGTTGAGACGTGAAGGGGAGGGTCCACGTGGGCGTGAGACCATGTGGGCGGGGCACGAAATGCAGGCTTAGTAGGGACCAGGCCCAGCACCCAGGAAGTGGGGCTACTACTGGTAGGTAGGCCAGGGACATTTAGGTGCAGAAAACGCTCAGCCTTGGAAATCAGCTGGAGGGAAGAGAGGGAGCCAGCGGAGCAGACCCTGAGGGCCATCTTTCTTACTGGGGGTGAGGAGGACTGCCTGGGGGTGAGATTAGTTCTGCCCACTTTTGTGTTGTCTTTTGTGTTTTGAGACGGGGTCTCTGTTAGTTCAGGCTGGCCTTGAGCTGAGGACAGCCATCCTCCCCAGCCTCCCCAGTGAGGTGGGTCACAGGCCTGCACCTCCAGGCCCGGCTCTGCCCACTTGTTTACATACCAGTGTGAAGGCTCAAGGCGGCCTTAGACAGAACCGTGGGTCTGGGGAGGCCGCAGCCCACCCAGGCCCTGGCCGGGGATGGGGCCTGAGGGGTGGGACTGGGAGTGGGGTGAGAGAGGAAGCACTTGTTTATTGCCGGTAGTTCAGTTCATTTCATGAACACATATGGTGCTTGCTGTGGGCCATGCACTGTCCTAAACCCATGACAAATAATGACTCATAGCACTTCTAAGAGACAGGCACAGCCCCGTTTACAGATGGTAAACTGAGGCACAGGGCAGACAAGTAACCTGGCAAGTGTGAGAGTCAGGAAGAGTAGTCCCAGAGTCTGCTCTTCATCAGTAAACTCCTAAGAGGGAAGGCAGTTTCAGGAGTTCAAAACGGAACCTGGGTCTCCTACATAGGACAGGTGAGGCTTCACCTGCTGCACCTCGCAGGTTGCTAGAGAAGCCCTAGGAGCTTGGGCACAGCGGTGGGGTGTGACAAGTCCTTGCTGCTCCACCCAGCAGAGCTGCTGAAGTCCAAAGCTGGAGCGGGAACCTTGTTAAGAGATAGGGTCCAGTGGGTGGTCATTTGTATCCCACCAGTTCAAGGAGCTGAGGCAGGAGGGTTGCATGTTCCAGGCCTGCCTGGGAAATTTAGCAAGACCCTGTCTCAAAACAAAAAAGGCCAGGGATGTAGCTTAAAGGTAGGATGGCCTGGGTTCAAGTCCCAGTGCTACAGGGGTGTGGGGTTAGGGGCAGAGGGCCCGGCATTTCGGCAACACAGAGACTGCCTCAGAAGCAGCTAAGATGCCGCCCCACTCTCTGGTCCATAGTATCTCTTGGCTCTTCCTTTACCAGTGATTTGCCCATCACACTGTGCCTCCCGGGCCTGGGGCTGCGTTCTCGCCCTCGCCTCTGTCCACGCACACGCCCAGGCCCCTCCCAGATCCAGGCTGTATGAGATTCCTCTGACAGCCCCTCATGGGAGGACGCTGTGAAGACCTTAAAGACTGTGTCACCCTACAAATTCTGTCTCCCATCAGGTTTGTTTACTCTACCTGGGTGTGCCATTTGGCTGCAAACTGCAGGAAGGCAACGCAGTTTTCTGTGTTCCTGGCATAGTCTGGGTCACTTGGGTAAGTGGCTCTCCGAGGTTGCCCAGCCAGCTCTGTTTCTCTCATCTTCCTTCTCAGATACTCTTGGCAGCAGAGAACTCACTGCTTCGCAGAAGGGCTGGTCCTTTTTTTTTTTTGTCTGTTTGAGACATAGTCTCACTATGCAGTTCAGGCTGGCCTTGAGCTCACTTTGTAGCCCAGACTGATCTCAAACTTGCAACGATCCTCCTGCCTCAGCCTCCTGAGTGCTGGGATTACAGGTGTGCACCACCATGCGTGGCTCTGGTCCAGTTTTTAAAGAGATTTTAATAGAAAGCTCTTCCTTTACTGAAGAAGCCTCTCACGCCCTGTGCCTCTCTGATCCTGGTTTGGCCGTGGGGGCTTCACTCTTGCAAATGTGGCCCTCAAGCCTTCTCAGTGCCACCAGTGCAGTGTTTTCAGCTCAGAAGGCTCAGTTTCTTGATCTTTCCTCACCCTGGTCTGACACGAAATGCTCCCTTGGGTCAGCACCCATGTTTATCTTTTCTTTTCCCTCCCCAGCCCAGCACTGCAGGGGGTGGAAAATAAAGCCACTGGGTGAGGGAGCAGCGCCGGAGGAGGAAAGGGAGGAGGAAAGAGGAAAGCGAGCGCTTTCTGTCCCACAAAACCAGATGTGCTTCCCTAGGAAACGTTGTAACTAGTGATGCTGCGACCCCAGGGTGGTCCTGAACTGACGCACCACTGTCAGCTGCTGGGTGCTGGGTCAAGGTGGTCTTTCTGGATCCATTCAATGATTTTTCTTCTCCTGTAGGAAAAATGTGTTTTGGTTCCAAACAACGAAGTTATATACATAAGCCCTTTAAATAACCAGCTTACAAACTGGGCACTGCTTCTGTAGAAGTATTTAGGTAGCGCTGAGTGGGAGCATGAAGGTGTAAGAACAGAGTGGGCTTGCTCAGAAAAGTTTCCAAGGCGCTTTTGAAAGAAAGACGGGGAGACTGGGAGGGGCCAGACAAACCTAAGGTTAAATATCAGCTGTGCCACTAGCAGCCTGGACCTCTGGCCTGATGCACCCAGTTCCCCAGAGTCCACTCTCTTGTGAGAGACCTTAACTTCTTTCCTTCCTTTTTTTTTTTTTTTTTGGTTTTGTCTTTTTGAGACAGGGTCTTGCTATGCAGTTCAGGCTGGCCTTGAGCTTACTTTGTAGCTCAAGCTGGCCTCAAACTTGTAGCAATCCTCCTGCCTCAGCCTCCCGAGTGCTAGGATTACAGGTGTGCACCCCTAGGCCTGGCTCTTTATTTTTTTCTTTGAAGACATGATCTTGCTATGTCTGTCAGGCTGGCCTTGAGCTTACTATGTAGCCCAGGCTGGCCTCAAACTCACTTCAATCCTCCTGCTGCAGCCTCCCGAGTGGAGTGCTGGAATTACAGGTGTGCACCACCACACCCAACCTCTTAATTTCTACCACCCAGATTTATAGGGGACGTAAGTGACAAGCTGTGTTGCCTTCAGCAGAGTGCCGGGCACAAACACTGGTGGCATCGTCCTTCAGAATGGGTCCTTCTTCTACACGTGACTAATGTACCCAGGACCGCTGAAGTCCCATGCATCCATGCGCCACTCCCAGGGCGGGTGATCGAGCGCATTAAAGAGAAGACAGCCCTTGGCCTGCCCAAATCAGACGTTCCAGGGATGGAGGCCAAAGGGCTTCCAAGGAGAGGTGAGGGACAGAGCAGTGGTGGGGCTGGGCGTCCAGAGGTCTGGAGCCCTGCGAGCTGCCGTCACATCTGGTCCTGTGTGTGCAAAGCCTGTCCTTGGGACTCTGGAGCTCTGCACTCCTCTTTTGTGTTACTCGGCAGCCCCAGGCCTTATCACTGTGCTGTCCGCCCTCTGGCCTCTCCCCTGTGTTCACCAGCCCGGCTGGCTTTCTCCTCTGGGAACAAAGGAGGTGTTGGGTTCTAGGCTCCCCTGCCCCACCCCCACCCTCCCCTTTACCAGGAGGCCTCTCACTTCTCAGGGCTCCGGATGGCACTTGCACGGGAGGGGAGGCAGGGCTCTTTGGGTAGCATTCCCCCTTTCCCACGGCTGGCCCCCATCCCTGTCCCCAACAAGGCCCCTGAAGCTTTACTTGTCGCCTCTCCCCATTGTCTGCCCAGGATTTGGAAGCTCTTGTTTCCATAGTAACCCCTGGGCATTTAATTAAGGGAGGAGGTCTTCATCTCTCCTAGGCTGGGCAGTTCCAAATCTCTCCCAGAAAGGGTACCCTGGAGGGCGAGGCAGAAGTGTCCTCCTCCTGCACAGCACAGCGTAGCTCAGGCTTCTCCCAGAGCCCAGTACAGCCTTCCTGCCCACCCCTGCCAGCTGCCACTGTAGCCTGGCCTCACTCTGGAGCTGGCTGGGGCTCACAGGCAGCCAGGGGAAGCCCCGTCCCAGCAGAACCGAGAAGTCCTCCCCTCCTGACACTGTTGCTTTGTTTACTGGACTGTGTATCGGGGATAAAGGTGGGAGACAAGGTCTGCCATCTACTTTCCTTATAATAGAATGGATTTAGGGACTCTTTGAGCCCCCTTAAGTTAAATATAATGTATATCAGTGGATTATAATGTTTTTCCTGGGCAGCAGGTAAATGGCTTTCATCAAACCCTTCAAAGGGGTGACAACGTCAGCAGGGCCCTAGTGCTGCCATTTGCGGGCTGTGAGGCCTTGGGCACCTTACCTGACTCTGTGCCTCAGCCCCAGCTGGGGAGGACGCTGCTCCACAGGAGCGCTGGCATCTAATCAGGGCTCCTAAAGGGTTCTTGTGGTGGGGGCGGTTATCGCTGCAGAGACTGGGCTACGAGAGGACCCCACACCTCCCCACACACCCACAGGCCAGGCAGAGGGAGGTGACGAGCCAGCCTGGGCTTTCACATGGCCCCTGGCTCCCTGCCCTGCCCAGGCTGCTGGAAAGCCTCCCTCTGATGGGAAGACAGCGGCTTCAAGAGCTGGGTGGCGTAATGCGGTGGAATTTCCAAGCTCAGATCACCGAATTATCCTGCTTCCTGAAATTCCTGTCTCAGATTTCTCCAGTGTTGCTGTGACCACTTTTCCCATTTCTGGCTAGAGGTGTGTGTGTGTGTGTGTGTGTGTGTATGTGTGTGTTTCATTTTCTCTATATTTTTAGACTTTGAAAAGATAAACGTGGCTCACTCCTCCCTGACCCTTTGGCTTTCCCCAGGCAGGCATGGGCGCAAGCACCTCTTCCCCTGACTGTCCTTTAACCCCGCCCCCACTTGCAGTCTCACCTTTAGCTGAGTATTTCCTGACTTGTCCACTGCCTCCCACCCCTCTGCTCCCCGCACCAAATCCTGACTTGTGCTGCTTGTGACGCTGTCCTGAGCATGTGTGACTGGGAGTTCTTAATCCTCTATCTCTCCTAGAAGACCCCTCACTGGGCCGTGTCCCCTCCCCCATTCCTATGATTTTGGCTTCTTTCAGTGGGACAGCACCTGATTCAGAGGAGGAGACGAGGCATCAGACGGATTTAGGACCTTGCACACCACCAGTTGTGCTCTGGTGTCATCAATATGAGGGGCGTGAACAAACAGAGTTGTAGAGAGTTTTAAATGAAGACATGGGAAAAGATTACTTAGCACAGTACCTTGAAGGGACAAAGGGTGTAAGAATGGAATGCTGCTGGGCATACACCTGTAATCCTGGCACTTGGAAGGCTGAGGCAGGAGGATCTCCATGAGTTCAAAGCCAGCCTGGGATATATAGTGACGTAAAGGCCAGCCTGAATTATAAGCAAGACCCTGTCTCAAAATAAAACAAAACAAATAGAATAAAAGGCTGTGAGTTCAAGGTTAGCCTGTCCTACATAGTGAGAACCCTGTCTCAAAAACAGAAAGAGAAAGAGAAAGAAAGGAAGAAAGAAAGAAGAAAGAAAAGCCCAGGGATGTAGCTCAGTGGTGAAGGGCTTCCCTGGAGTGCTCGGAGCCTGGGTTTGAATCTCAGCACCACAAGGAAGAGAGAATAAAAGCAAAGGGTGGTGGTGGCTCATTCTAGTATTCCCAGTTACACAGGAGGCTGAGCCAAGGGGGTCACAAGTTTGGGGCCACTCGTGTGCAATTTAGTTCAAGTCTTTTTTTTTTTTTTTTTTTTTTTTGGCGGTACTAGGGATCAAACTCAGGACCCTGCGCTTGCTAGGCAGGCGTTTATTCCACTGAGCTATATCCCCAGCCGGTATGCAACTTAGCAACACCCTGTCCCACTCTGCCAGGAAGAAGCGTTTAGGGTTCTCTGTGCAATTCTGTTTGCTCCCCTCCAGGCCTTGCTGAAAGGGGTTGGGGAAACTGAGGCTGGCCACAAAAGGAGGTCCAGTGTGGATGTGGCCCTGGCTTTGGAGGAGTGAGGTCCTTGCTGAGGAAACAGGTGCCAGCAGGCTGTGGCCCCTCTAGCAGGTGGTTGTGTAAGGTCACAAGTCAGGAAGTGGTGGAGCCTGGAGCCAAAGCCTAGCTTGCCAAATGCAGAGCCTGCCAGCTGCTGTGCTCAGAGGCCAGGAGCCCCGAGGGCCAGAGGGGAGGGAGGCCAGCCGGGAACTCCCGGTTTGCTTCAGATTCGCAGTCCCCTGGAAGGCCCCTGGAGCCTGCTGGAAAGACATGAGGTGATGCAATTAATGACATTTTTATCCGAGAAAGTGAATGGGAGAGAGGAAGTGATTTGCCCAAGGTCACATCACTGTCCAGGTATGGCTGGAATTCAAACTGGGTCATGGACTCAAGCCTGGGTCAGTGCGCAACCTGTGCTGCCCCACTTGTATCAGATGCTAGTTTTGAACTGGGCCCAGCTGCCTCTGAGAGGACTGTGTCAGTGTTCCCTACGGCCTCTCCCACCCTCTGACACTGAGGGTTGAGGGGGACAGTGTAGGTGGAGCAACTAGCACACAGGAAGGACACCAACACGGTTGTCCTTGTTATGGCCCCTGGCTCCAGCTCTTCCCTCCCGTCTGCCCGGGGCCCAGCAAGGGCCTCCTTCAGTGTCTGACCACAGCAGGCACACGAGATTGTGGGTAGACGACCTGACCGTCTCCACCCTGCCCACCAGGCCCACCCTGGGCATCTGGAGGCCAAACTCTAGTGTGTCCTGGAAACTGGGCTGATGGGCAGGGCCTGAGGGGCTCGGGTCCTCCTCCAGCTCTGCATTTCACAGAGAAGGCCAAGGTCTAAACTGAGCAAGAGTCTGGACAAGGTTCATTCCTTCTAGCGATGTCACTGAGCTCCGGCTGCAGTCAGGGCTCTGTTCTTGGCGCAGTCCTGAGAGGGTCCCAGGCCCAGGGAGAAAGAAAAGCAACAGAAAATAGGTAAGCAAAAAAATGTAAACCAGAAAAATAGAGTGATAAAGGCTACACCAAGCACATGACAGAGGAGGATCAGGTAGCAAGTTCAGTCTGGGTGACGTCTGGGCAGGTGATACTAACCTTCGATCAAAAGAATGAACAGGTGCCAGTTGGGAGGACCAGGAAAAGACACTCCTGGCAGAGGGAAGAAGCTGTGAAAAGGCCCAGAGTGTGTGTGTGCTGGGCCTGCCAGGGCAGGGAGGAGAGGGAAGTGAATTTGCTAGGAAGTCTTGACAGTCTTTTTAATGGAGCAGAAAATAGAGTGCATTGGGCTTTGTAAATGTTTCAGGAAGCTGTAGGAGACACGTAGATACAGACATGGTGTGATATATCCATACCCCTATAACTATACATTTCTCCTATTACTTTTGTTATCTATCTATCTATACTTTTCTTGTGTGTGTGAGACAGGGTTTCACTATGCAGTTCAGGCTGGCCTTGAACTCACTATGTAGCCCAGGCTGGCCTTGAACTCACAGTGATCCTCCTGCTTCAGCCTCCCGAGTGCTAGGATTACAGGCATGTGCCACCATGGCTGGCTTATCTATATATATTTTTGTCTAGTGTAAGCATGTTTATCTAGTGTAAGTCTGTCACAATTTACAATATATTTCCTTTAGGGGAGATTGAATCATATGCTTCAAGTGTTAAGCAAGAACTCTACCTCTGAGCTATATTCTCAGCCCTTTTTATTCATTTTGTTTGTTTTGAGATCGGGTCTGACTATATTGTGCAAGCTTGTCTCAAACTTTCAGTCCTCTTGCCTCAGCCTCCCAAGTACCTGGGATTATAGGTGTGTATCATAAGTCCCCAAAAATGTATATTTCTGACTATGACAGAAAAATTTGAAAGCTATTATTGAAGCAAATAAACGTCCCACAAAACAAAGAAATGACAAACGTCTGGGGTGCTAGATATGCCAAGGTGACCGGATCTGATCATTATAAATTGTGTATATGTGTATAACTGTGTATATGGGAATGTCACACTGTGCCTGTAAATATGTACAATTACTCTGTGTCAGCTAAGAAGAAAAATATAAAACAGTAGCCATGCACAGTGGCTTGTGCCTGTAATCTTAAATACTCGGGAGGCCAAGGTAGGAGGCCTGAGTTTGAGGGTGGCCTGGGCAACTTAGCAAGACCTGTCCCCCCAAAAAATAAGAAAAGGCCTGTGGGTGTAGCTCAGTGGTAGAGCGCTTGCCTAGCATGTATAAAAAGCCCTGGGTCCAATCGCCAGTACCTGAGATACACAGAGAGACAGAGACAGAGCTAGACAGAGACAGAAACAGAGGTGACAGAGAGACAGAGATATTTCTCTATGAGTTCTGGGCCAGCCTGGACAACACAGTGAAAACCTATCTCACCAAATAAAAAGTATCCATGTGGGGGTGGCGCGCAGCTACAATTCCAGCACTCTGGGAGGCTGGGGGGGGGTTACAAGCTCAAGGCCAGCCTGGGCAAGTTAACTACTTAGTGAGATGCTGTCTCAAAATAAAAAAATAAAAAGTGGACTGGAGATATAGTTCAGTGCAAAGGCCCTGGGTTCCATGCTCAGTACCACAAAAAAATACATTTAAAAACTGAAATAAAACAACAACAAACTTTGTGTGCCTGGGGTGTAGTGGAAAGAGGAGGAACCGTAGCAGATAGGGCGGTGTGGGCCGGTCAGGCTGTGGGTAGCTCTGTGACCAGGACAGGAAGTCGGATTGGGGGTGGGTGGGTATGGAACCCAGAGAACTCCTGGGCCCATTCCCAGCTCTTCTGTAAATTTTATTTTGAGGCAGGGTCTCACTAAGTTGCTCAAGTAGGCCTTGAACTTGCAATCTTCCTGGCTCAGCCTCTGGGATAGCTAGGATTCCAGGCATGCGTCAACCACCCCAGGTGAGAAGCTGGATTTCATGCAGAGTGGACCTGACTGCCTAGGAAGACCTCAAGCTGAGGATGGGGCCATCCATGTAGTTTCTTGCTTTCGTTCCCACCCCAGCGATTTACAAATAGAGAAACTAAGTTTCTATACAGTTCTTTCCCCGCTCTGCCTCACTTCCAGGCAGGAAATCTGGGCAGTGGGGCAGGTGAGTGTGACACCCAGATCCATCCTTGCCAGGCTGAAAAGGAGCTTTCCGAGGACCCGGGCAAGGAGGTAGTGGCAGGTGGGAAGAAGGGGGGTGACCAAAGTTTAAGGGACCTGCCACGTGGGACAAAGAGGAAGTAGCTGCCCCTGGAAAATGGGAGAAGGTGGGCCTGGTTCAGGGTGGGCCTCGCTTCCCGTTCACTGCTCTGCTCCTGAAGTTGTTCCTCTTTTAGGGTTCTCTCTAGCTTGAGGGCCACTCATCTCACAAGCCATCCCCTTGGTCTCAGCCTCGTCCTGGGGGTACGGCAGGAGGAGGAAGGCCCTCAGGCCGCAGTCTCTCCAGTGCCCTGCCCCGTGGGTGGCTGCCCTGAGTTCACTCCACTGCCTTCTGCCCCTCCGGTGCCCTGCTGCCCACCCTCGGAGCCCGCACAAGCCAGACGGAAGAGCGCGCTTCTTCAGGGCGGTTCCCCTGGTGTTGCCTCTCTTTCCGCTCCAGCCCGCGCTCAGCCGTGTCCTTCTTCCTGACTTTCCTTAGTCCACCCTGGGAGGGTTTGTTCATTTGTGTAGTCTTCTCTCCTTCTGCAGTACCTTTGTTCACACACACACACACACACACACACACACACACACACACACGATCACCTCGGTGCTCCTCTTCCCAGGCCCCAAGCCTTCCTACCCTTCTGGAGTATTCCCTACACTCTGCTCAGCATCCTGTTCCTATTTTGTACCATAGCAGCAAGTCTTTCCAGAAGATTCTCCTCTTTTGCTTTCCCCTTCTGCTCTCTTGGTGGGTGTCAGTAGCCATCCAGCTTCCGGGAAGAGGAGCCAAAGGGGAGATGGGAACAGGAAAGGCAGCTCCAGGCAGCCAGGAACTGGCTGGGGCTTCTCAGCAACATCTTTGTTCTGTCCTACAGAACCCCAGCTACTTCACAGAATGCCCTAAGCAGGAAAGACGACCCAGCAACCAGGATAGGTCGAACAAAACAAGGCCTCTCCATGAACAAAGATAAAAACAAGAGAATTGTTCAAACCCCTAACGTAACCAAATATCCACCTATCCTAGCTATGAATGCTGCTTTAAAAGACAATCATAGTTTTTGCCTTGCTTAATTCTTCTACCTTCTGAATTCTTTTGTTTTTGGATTTTTGAGAGAGGGTCTCTCTATGTAACCCAGGCTGTCCTTGAACTCCAGTCAATCCTCCAAGTGCAGGAATCACACAGGTGTGTTACCACACCCAGCTGCCTTCTGGAAGTTTACGTTTATTTCTTTCCATCAGTCTGATGTAGGGGGTATGATACAGGGATGACAGAGGACCTCCAAATAATCCAAATAATGTATGACTCCCACCCTACTAGATGTCCAATATGTTGAACACTCTAAAATCAAAGAATGCACTCTAGGAATTTTAGGTTAAGAGTGGGAAGAATTTATTGAGAAATATGGCTTTTGTCTAACAGAAGGAGGTCCCAGGTGGGTGGCCCCTACCTTCTAGGTAAGAGTGAGATGTTCTATTTTCTCACAGCGTCCACTGCAGGGCAGAGCCTCAGTTCCCTAGTGCGCCCCTTACCCAAGGTAAATGCAAGTCCCCCCTTTCTCACAGCTCTTTCCTGGGCATGCCTCAGTTCCCCTGTGGTGATTGTTCTGTCTGTAATGAGTCAGTGAACCTGGTTTAGTCTGCTGGCCGTTGGCAGGGCACACTGACCATCAAGAGCGACATATGGGTGCACTTGTATGTACCTGTTTCTTTAACTACAAAATACTCTGTCTTTGGATCTGAAGTGCTTGTTTGTTGGTGGAAGATTTCCCTTTCTAGATGTGCTCTCAGGCATTGATCTTCCCTGTGCCTGAACGGTCTGTCCAAGAGGACTGACTGATTCTCCAGCCCTTGGGCCAGCACCTGCCCATGCCCTCAGTCTTCCTCATCAATCTCAGATGGGGCTGAGGCCCAGGTGCTGGTCTTTGTCTTACGTGCTCACCAGGCTTCTTCTTTATCCGCCCTCTTAAACCCTAAGTGCTCTGAAGGCAGAGGCTTGTCACACCAGCACTCTAGTTGGTCCAGCCAAAATACCAGCAGTTGAAAGGTCAGGTGTTCCCAAGTGCCAGAAGCCAGAGAGCCTTGAGATTGTATGGTATAGAGCTTCATACCATGGAGCATAGCTCCTAAATCATTAAGGGAGAGGGAGAATGCACATGGCCCTGCCAGAATCCTGGAGGCAAAGGTGCAGGGTGCCCAGGACCCACCACACACACTGGTGATTGACTTTGCACTGAACGACATCGCCGACTTTATTTATGTATTTATTTATTTATTTTTGAAATAGGATCTTGTTGGTCTTGAACTTGTGATCCTCCTGCCTCAGCCTCTTAGGGTCCTGGGATTAAGGAGGGTACCACCATACCTAGGACTTGGAAACTCTTTGCAAGAGTCCCTAGGGCAGGGGTTGGGGATATAGCTCAGTGGCACAAGTGCCTGGCAAGCATAAGGTCCTGAGTTCAATACCAACCCCCCCAAAACCAAAAACAAACAAGGAAGAGTCCCTAGGGCAGAGAAGGTACAGGGCTTGTGTACTCTCTGGTAAGAGTCAGAGTGAATTTTAATCTGCTACCACCCTGAATATCTTTGTGCATTATGCAACTGACCCAGATAGGAAACTTATCAGAGTAATCAAAACCAAAAAGATGATAGGGAAGCGCTCTGAGCTTTGAGCATGTCTCTCTCACACACACACACACACACACACGCACACACACGCACACACGCACACACGCACACACGCACACACTTGCACTGCAGGTAGAGGATATTATCTAGACTCTAGTTTTCAAACTGTTTTTCCTTTGGCGGGGCCCATGGAGGGGAGCAGAGTGTGGATGAGGCCCATACATGCCCCCATTCTGATTCAACCAGAGAAGTTTCATTTTGCTTTTCATCGTCTTTGTGTTTGGGGATTGTGCCCAAGATTTAGTTCATAAAAAGAGCAAACCACCTGTAAACAACACCATGGCAGATACAATCCGCAAATCCAGATCCTGGAAGATTCTGTAGAACAAAGAACCTGTTTTCTAAAGGAAAAAAGGGGGGTGGGGAGGAAACCTATAAAAGTAAAAATCTATAAAATAAGAGCCTCATCACTAACGGTCAGTGTGGACCTTGTTTAGATTCTGATTTGAATAAATCAATGCATGACACAGTTGGGGAAATTGTAACTCTTACAGGGAACTTGGCAACATCGGAGGGTTAGGCTTTTCACTTGTAGTGGTGGTGATGGTGTTGTGGTTGTGTTAATGGAGCCCTTTTATTTCAGAGATGAATACCAAGATGTCTATGCATACAAGGATACGATATCTAAGTCTGCTTTGCAATCATCTTGTACAGGAGGTGTAGGGGAGCGAAGTGGCCGGAGATGTAGAGGAGTCAGGGTTGTGCTGATAATTGTTGAAGTTGGGTGATGGGTACATAGGGGTTCATTGTATCATTCTTTCTGCCTTTTATTTTATTTATTGTATCGTGATGCTGGAGACTGGACCCAGGTCTCACACATGCTAGGCGAGTGCTCTACTGTTGAGCTATATACTTTCAGGCCCTCTATCTTTTTAAGTGTTTGAACACTTCCTTAAGAACAAAAGCTATTTTTAAAAAAAGATTAAAGACCAGATGTGGTAATGCACAGTTGTGATCCCACACTGGGAGGCTGAGGCAGGAGGACTGCCACAAGTTCAAGGCCAGTGTGGGCTCCATAGTGAGTTCAGGCAGCCTGAACTACATAGGAGACCCTGTCTCAAAAAAAAAAAAAAAAAAAAAAGTCCATGACTGAGGAGGTAAACCATGCAGGAAACACTCCTTAAAAATTTAAAGAAAACTGTATATAAAGTTTAGAATTATAACCTTATTTTTCAAAGTAATAGCTTCATCAAGACAGAGTTCATACGTCACACAATTCACAAATTTAAAGTGTATAGTTTTGCAGTCACCCTCCACCTCCCCCAACCCTTCAGCCCTAGGCAACCCCTGACCCCCTTCCTCCCTCTTCAGATTTCCCTGTTCTGAGTATCTCAAGTCTTTTGGGCCTGGCTTCTTTCACTTTGGCAAAATGTTTTCAACTATGACATTGTTTTAAACTTTTCTGGTCTTAATATGGAAGAAACGTCTTTCCTTTGGTGGAACTGGAGATTGAACTCATGGTTTTCACACGGAGCTACATCCCCAGACCCTTTTTTATTTTGAGACAGGGTCTTACCTGATTTGCTAATTTGCCCAGCCTGGGCTCCGTCTTGCAATCTTTCTGCCTCCACCTCCCAGAATGCTGGGATTACAGGCATGGGCTAGGGGAAGAGGTCTCTTATAAATGTAGTACTCTGGGTACAGAATTTTACCTTTTCTTTCTTTCTTTCTTTCTTTCTTTCTTTCTTTCTTTCTTTCTTTCTTTCTTTCTTTCTTTCTTTCTTTCTTTCTTTCTTTCTTTCTTTCTTTCTTTCAGCTTTTTGAGACAGGTTGAACTTGAGCTCACTTTGTAGCCCAGGCTGGTCTCCAACTCACAGCAATTCTCCTGCCTCAGCCTCCTGAGTGCTGGGTTTATAGGCATGAGCCACCATGTCTGGCATGGCTACAAAATTTTAAACAGACACTTGGGAGAGGTTTAAACAAAGTTGGTGAAGAGGACCTCACTGAGAAAAGGGTCTAAAAATCCTTTGTCTGGTCAGACATCCCAAATACCTTTTAAGGAAACAAGAGCCTGGAGGGGGAGGAGACCGCTGAAGTCACACAGATGACAGCGGACAGGGCTAAGTCTCACACCCTGACCGTGCACATTGGCTCCGTCCACTTTTGTGTTGCCTGACCCAACTCTTCCTCTCTCTGTGTCTCTGTCTCTCCCCCTCCTTTCTCTCACCACCTTTCCCACCACAATTCATAAACATGTGAACTGTGAGATCTCTTTGGAGACACAGCTTGAGGCTGTAGGTTTTCTGCTGCCTGACCCTGAAATGCAGTCGCCCATAGAAGCATCAGTGTTGGCACCATGTCCTAGAATTTCTACCTCAGAGGAGTCTAGGTATGGTAACCTTGTTATAAGCCAGCAGAAGCAATCTGCTTAGCAGAGATAGTTGTTTTGTTTTTTGAGTCAGGGTCTCGCTATGCAGTTCAGGATGGCCTTGAACTCACTTTGTAGCTGAGGCTGACCTCCACCTCACAGTGATCCTCCTGCCTCAGCCTCCCAAGTGCTAGGATTACAGGCGTGCAATGGGAACAGTGTTAAAACTGTTCTGGATGTGCTTGTGGAGTGGCTGGTGAAAGGCGGCGTGAAGGGGAGGTTGGGAGAACATGTTGTGAAGGATGACACCTCTGTGGTTGTGTTAGGAGAGAACACACTTAGGATAGGACTCCTACAGATGCTTCCAGAACCAAGACCAGACGAGACATGAGGGATGGGCAGGTACCGAAGGTCGTCTAGGGATAGGACTCCAAGCTGAGGCTGTCTCTGACCTTCCAGCTGTTCTGGAACTTTCCCAAGCCGAGCTCTGAGCTGCTCAGAGAAGCTGTCTGGATGCTGAAAAGGGGCAAGAAGAGAACACATACCGCAGAGGGAGTATTGTCTGCAGGCTGAGGGTGAGCCTGGGAGAAGTAAGGGAAGGAACTTCCAGACAGTGGGAACAGGAGGGTGAACAGCTCCTGGTGGCCTCTGCCCAGCTGCAGACCCTGGGGCTTGGTGGCTTTGGAAGTGGCAAGCATGATTTGGCCTGAGCCCCAGAGCCTGCTAAGCACTGGGACTTGGAGGCCGCAGGGACCCTGCTGTGGCCGCGCTCCTGTGCAGCTTATAAAGGCACTGGAGCTGTTGCTCCGAGACCTGTCCCTGTGGGCCTAGGAGAAGGCTTTTATTTTATTTTATTTTATTTTAATTATTTTTTATGGTACCAGGGATTCAACTCAGGACCTTGCGCTTACCAGGCAGGAGCTTATTCCACTGAGCTATATCGCCAGCCCCTGGAGAAGGCTTTTGGTTTGTCTCCAGGCAAATGTCCCTGGTTGTGGCAGCAATGCCCGTGAATGAAGAGTGACGATGGAACAGGTCTCTGGATGTCCAGATGTGCTGGTCTTATTTAGGTTAAAAACAGGCCCTAGATTGCTTTCAAGTTTGCCCAGCACTGGTCCTCCGCTTCTGAATCCCATGGAGGCCGTACCTGGGCCCTCTCAACTGTGTCTTCGTCTCAGCTCTGTCTGGAAGGGAGGCCCAGAAGATGGAAGGGTGCTGAGAGCCAGAGCCAACAGGCAGCTGTGCGGCTCATCGCAACCTCAGCCCTCCAACAGCAGGTGCTTCCTCCTCTCCTCCTCTCCCTCCCCCCTTACTTCTCTTTTTTCTTTTAGGGACAGGGTTTCACTGTATAGCCTTCTCATAGCTATCCTCCTGCCTCAGCCTCCAGAGTGTTGGGATTACAGGTGTGCGCCAACACGCCCAGCCAGTAGCACCTCCAATTTCTAATCCCGTCGTCCCAGCCACAGTCTTCTCGGCTGGACTTTAACCAGGTGACACACATTAATGCATCAGCGTCAGTTGACGTCAACCTGGAACTAGACCTGCACTTGATTCATCCGGGAAGCTGAACCCAGGGAGCGGAGCAAACACCCCGCAGGAGCCTGCGAGGCCTGTGGAGGGCGGTTGGCCCACAGACTGTGGCTGTGCTTGGCACACCTGCTGCCGGCTCCCTCACTCCCCCCCCCCCCCGCCTCTCTCTGGTCAGCAGCTGTGCTTGTCTATTCATTTGTTTTGATCAGTGTGATTCCTGAGGAAGGGACTTGGGCTGCCAAAGGGGGGAGAGAGGAGCCAGGTACAGTAGCACAGTCTATATCCTAGACTGGGGAGGATGAGGTAGGAGGATCACCATGAGTGTGGGGCCAACCTGAGCTCCAGAGTGAGTCCAAGGGCAGCCTGGACTACCTGTGGAGACCTTGTCTCAACAGCAGCAACGAGGTGAGGAAGACTGCGGGACTGATGTTGGGAGGACAGGAGAGGGAATTGCTTGGAACAGGAATTAGAATAAAGCTGTCAGAGGTGTCTGGGCCACTCTGCCCCACCCCCAGGTGATACTTCTCCATAGTTTAGGCAGGTCCTGTTCCTCTCCTTGGACAGTGCCTAAAACTTCAGCTTGACTCACTTTTTGCTTCCGTGGCTAGTTTACGTTTTTTTTTTTTTGGTGTGTGTGTGTCTTTTTTTGTTTTGTTTTGTTTTTGCGGTACTGGGGATCGAACTCAGGACCCTGCGTTTGCTAGGCAAGCGCTTATTCCACTGAGCTATGTCCCCAGCCCTAGTGTGTGTGTGTCTTTTTGAGACAGGGTCTCACTATGCAGTTCAGGCTGGTCTCAAACTTACAACAATCCTCCTGCCTCAGCCTCACCAAGCATTACAGGCGTGAGCCACCACTCCCGACTTAGTTTACGGGTTTTGACACTACCTGTTGGACACTTCCTTCACTGAATTTTGCTTCAAGTCCTTCCACCCTTCCAAATACAAAATACTAAACAGTATGGGAATCCCCTTCCAGGAGGAAGCTGCCATGCAGCTTTAAGGGAAAGGGACGGGAGGAAGAAGGCGCTGACTCAGATCCTCATCTCATTGGTTGCTGGAGGGGATCCCACCTCTCAGGGATTGGCCTGGACAGTGTACACCTACCTCCTCTTGTGATTGGCTCAGCCGCGAGATATAAAGGGGCTGCGCCGGCTCCCTCCTCAGCCGGAGGGAGGCAGGAGTTGTGCTGAGGCGGTGTGCCGTGCACCTGGCGCGGTCCTTTGCTCCCTGAACCCGAATCGCGTCCCGCGCAGGCTGCAGCATGAAGGAGAGACGGGCGCCACAGCCGGTGGTGGTCAGATGCAAGCTGGTGCTGGTGGGGGACGTGCAGTGCGGGAAGACGGCGATGCTGCAGGTGCTGGCGAAGGACTGCTATCCGGAGGTGAGCGCCGCCGCCGCCCCTGCCCGCAGGCCGGCGCCCAGCGGCCGCCCCGCCCTCTGCCCTCCGCGCCCGCGCCGGCCTCCCTCGAGACCTGGCCCACTTCTGCCGCCCTCCCGCCCGCTCTCGCCTCCTCGCCCGCCGGTCCCCTCCGCCGCCCTCGTGCTGGCGCCTGCGCTCGGAGAGGGAGCCGCGGGCGCCGAGAGTCTGGGGCTCTTCTTGACGTAATCCTGCCGCCGCCCCCCTCTCCCGCGGCCGGACGAGCGAGGCCCGCGGGATCCGCGGCCCTCTGCCTTCCGCGGGGGCTCGGCGGGCCGGGCCGGGCCGGGTCTGCGCCAGGGGCTCCGTCCGCCCGGCCCCCGCGCGGGCTCTGCCCGGCTCCCCAGGCCCTGCTGCCCCGCGCCGCTCGGCCCTGGGCGGGTGCGCGGCTGCCCGCGTGCCCAGCGGCCAACGGCCCCTCTCTCCGCCAGACCTACGTGCCCACCGTGTTTGAGAACTACACTGCCTGCCTGGAGACGGAGGACCAGCGGGTGGAGCTCAGCCTCTGGG
This sequence comes from Dinomys branickii, assembly GCA_004027595.1. NCBI lineage: Eukaryota > Metazoa > Chordata > Mammalia > Rodentia > Dinomyidae > Dinomys > Dinomys branickii. Next base: position 17,555 of record PVLD010001803.1, read on the forward strand.
ACACCTCAGGTGAGGCCGTGCGCGAAGCTCCCGCCGCCGCCTCCACAGGTCGGCCCCGCTGCCCGCGCGGCGCGGCCCCCTTTGCTGCTGGCGGGGAGATGGGAGGAAGGGACCTGAGATCCCTTGGCTGGGGCTGGGGCTGGGGCTGGGGCTGGGGCTGGGGCTGTTAGCCCAGTTTCACGGTCCAGGGGCGCAGGGTCTCGGGGTCGACTTCCGCCCTTCCGAGGGCTACGACGGTGGGAGGGAGGATGGGGCGGCGAGGTGCAGGCACCAGGGACCTTCCGGGCAGAGGCAGGGCTTCTCCTTTGCGTTCCCCGCTCCCCAGCTCCGCAACGCCACACTCACACTCACACGCACACACAGTGCCGTGCCTTCCCCAGAACAAAGTTAAATCAGACGCAGGAGGCAGTGCTCCTGGAGGCAGCCGCGGTGGTGCAGGAGGCGAGCCTGCCGGGTGGAACGTCGTGGAGACCCGGGCTTCCCTCCTGCGTTGCGGCTCCGGCCACTGCTGTCCGCCTGTCGCAGCCCAGCTCCACTGTCACAGCGCTGCGGCTCGGGATGGAGCAGTGCACCATCACTGCTCGGGTGGGTGGGGAGACAGCTTAATGGGCACAGTCCTGCTGTGGCCGCGGCTTGCGGAGAAGGGGACTTGTTTCCCTACGCAGAAGCAGAGTGCGGTAGAAGATACCCTGTCTCTCCAGAGCGTGGAAAGCAGTGCGTTCCTAAGCTTGCAGCCCCGAGCCCTTCCGGCCGGCGGTCTTTGCTTAGGTTCTGAGCCCTTCTCACCATCTCTTTTCCTCGGGCCTTTTTTAATAGACAGGCTCAGGGTCATAATTAAGGACCAAAAGCTAGCAATGGAAAAAAAAAAACTTCTTGCCAAAAAATGCATATTCAGCCTGAGTTTAAAGAGGAACTATAAATCACTAGGGCTTCCTGTTACGTGGGATAAATATACCACCCGCTCACTCCAAAGAACTGTTGTTCCCATGCTCCAATTTTGAGGTCTTTAAAGATCGGGGCTGAGGGATAGGGAGGTAGAAAATGAGATTTCCTCTTGATCCTTGACGAGCAAAAATTCCTCAGGCTGGGGAGTGCGCCTCCGTTGCAGTTCCAGGGCTCGGGATTGTGCTAGGCTGGCGGGTCCAGCTGGGAGTGCAGCCTGGCCGCGTGATGTGGGGTCTCCGCGGCTGCGCCCTCCCACCGCCCCACCTTCCCAGAGCCTTCCTGCAGCTCCTGGCCTTTCACTGTCCTCACCCAGCCTCCTGTGCCTCCCCTGCTCCCTCACCCAGATCGGGGAAAATCAGCGAGTGTGGTCCGGCACACGGGGTTGTGCCCCACCCCCATTTCGGGAGGACGAAGGCATCGGTTACCCTCGGGCCCCCCGTATAATTAGGTTCCCCCAGGAGGGCGGAAGTGGCAGTAACGTGTGCGGTGGGGCTTTGCTCTGCTGGGCAGGCTTGAAGCTATTCCCGTGTGTACTTGCTGGTCTCAGGGGAGGGGGATCGACTGCGCCCAAAATGGAGCGCTCTTCCCCTCCCCCTTCCCAGTACCGCAGTGCTCCTTCTGCCCGCGCTGCGGTGGTCAGACCCCCACTTCAGAAAGGGACAGGGACAGATTGCTGAAGAACCAGGCCGCCATCCCTTCTCCTCCTCACTACTTTTTCTTTTTCATGACTGACACCCCCCCCCAGCTTGGATTCCCTCCAGTTTCCATGGCGATTGCGGTACAGGGAGAGGGGCTGCTTGCTATTCTGAGCACGGATTGTCTGGGTTCCAAATGCGCCACTGCTCCTTCCCCAAGGTGGAGGGGGGGCAGGCTCAGGTCCTGCCTTTTGCCCCTCAGACCCGAGTCCACACTGCCTACTTCCCTCCCTGTGAAGGACCCTGACTGCACTGTGAGTCCCCAGCTGTTGGTCCTGTTGTCCTTGATATTGGCTCCCTGAGATCTTAGGGGCAGGGGTTACCGCATTCCTTTCCTGTGTCACTGTAAGCCGACTGGGGCGGAGGAGGGACCTGAGAGTCCCTGATGCTGTCCCTCGCCTGCCAGCGTTCTGACCCCACGGTGAGAAGCAGGCAGCTGGTTACATAACAGGCAGGCCCATCTCCTCACCTGGGAGACCCTGAGCAGAGGGAAGCAGAGGCTGGGAGCAGGTGGACTGAGACCACTAGAAACCAGAAACCAGAAGTGGTAAACAGGCTCTGGGCTCTCCACAGGGGTCGAGAGCATCTTCATGGACTCAGAAAGTGAGCAGGATTTAAATTAGGCCCTCTGTAGGAGCACAGGGTCACATGGACTCCACTCTCCTTCATCTTGCCCTCTTGCTTTTTCTCGATAAGGGTGCACTACCGTTCACAGCGGCCTGGTGGGCCCGGGCTTCCAGGCGACAGTGTGTTCCCTTGGGAGGTGGGTGGATCTTGAGGGGTCAGAAATGGTATTCCCAGGGCTTCTGGGCTGAGGCCTGGGAAAGGGTTGTGGCTCACCCCTGGCTCTTTCTCCCCTCTGCTAGGGTCTCCCTACTATGACAATGTCCGTCCACTCTGCTACAGCGACTCAGACGCAGTGTTATTATGCTTTGACATCAGCCGTCCGGAGACAGTGGACAGTGCTCTCAAAAAGGTAAAACTAGCTACACTTTACCATTTCTAACCCAGCAGGAGGACAAGAAGGACTCTTGAGGACCATGTCATTTAATTCTCTTGTGTACCAGGTGTGACTGAAAGGCATGGCAGTACATGCCTGTAACCCCAGCCCCCTGGGAAGCTGAGGCAAGAGGGTTGCTGGAAAGTTTGAGTGAGCCTTGGCAATTTAGCAGCTTTAGTGAGACCCTGTCTTAGGGGAGTTGCTGAGATATCGCTCTATGTGAAGGATTCAGTCCCCAGCAGAAGAGGGGAGGAAGGAATTGAGGCCATAGAGAGGAGCATTTCCCAAGGCCACACGATTAGCTGCTGCTCCTCCGGGACTGGGTCTCCTTACCCCTCTGCTTTCTCCCCTTTCCACTTCCCACACTGCTTCTTCTTTTATTTATTTATTTTTGTTGGTACCGGGAATTGAACTCAGGACCTTGCGCTTGCCAGGCAGGCACTTGTGCCGCTGAGCTGTCACCCCGGCCCGCTGCACTGCCTCTTGAGAGCCCCAGGATAGAAGGGTAGCATTGAAGACTTAGGCAGCAAAGGACCGGGAAGCAGACCGCCTTCTGGTGTGGCTTGAGGGCCAGGATGAGGCCTCTTGGGCCGCTTCTGTAGACCTCTATCCCAGTGAGTCAGGCATTGGAGCTGGCCTTCTGTAGGAAACGTCTGGGCCGGGGCTGGAAGCTCTGAATACCGAGAGCTCCCAGAAGCCTTGTGGAATTACCTGGTTTCCCAGAAGACTCGAGTTATGTTCTTCCCTCAGGGAGAGTTTGGTAGGCTTCTTCTGGGCAGTCTGGACTTGTGAGGCCCTTCAACTGGGCTAAGGGGACAGAGTCACAGACCACCTGGGCAAGAAGATGATGTCATTAGTACAGGGGAGGTGCTGTGACTCAGGGAGAGCTGAATTGGTGATGACCTGGGTGGTATGTGTGACATTGCCATCAGGGCTTCTGCTATCTGCCTGCCACTGACTGCTTCCTTCCCCATTAACCTCCTTTCTTCCTGCTTGGCTTCTCAGTGGCGGACAGAAATCCTAGATTATTGTCCCAGCACCCGTGTTTTGCTTATTGGCTGCAAGACAGACCTTCGAACAGACCTGAGCACGCTGATGGAGCTGTCTCACCAGAAGCAGGCGCCTATCTCCTACGAGCAGGTGTGTGTGTGTGTGTGTGTGAGAGAGAGAGAGAGAGAGAGAGAGAGAGAGAGACAGCACGAGACAGCATGGGGAAGGTTACGGCAAAGGCCTTGAAATACGGATCTCACTCAGACTTTCTTGCCATGGCAAGTGAGAACTGATGTGAGGTGTTTATCTATAATTAATGAACCAGTCACCTCCATAGGGGTTGTGGGTGCCCAGGTTGGCAGGTGAGCTGCCCTGTATGTGCCAGCATTTTTAAGATTGTTTTCTGTTGACCACTCACACTGAAGGTCTGGGGATGTGGCTCAGTGGCAGAGTTCTTGCCTTCCATGCACAAAGCCCTGGGTTTATTGTTTTTTGTTTTTTGTTTTTTTTTTACTTTTTTTTTTTTTTTTTTTTGCGGTACTGGGGATCGAACTCAGGACCCTGCGCTTGCTAGGCAAGCGCTTATTCCACTGAGCTATATCCCCAGCCCCAAAGCCCTGGGTTTAATTCCCAGCACCACCAAAACAAAACAAAACCCAACCACTCACACTGGAATCATTAGAAGTGTTTGCCAGAATTTCAAATTCCTGGCTGCGTACCTATAAAAGTCACTCTGGGACAAAACCATAGACGTTTACATTAAAAAAAAAAGTTTGCGTTTTTACCAAGATGTGTGACAATCACTTCTTTCAAGCCAGTGTTTCTCACTGGAGTCTTCTGGGGGAGCTCTTACACATAGCAGTGCTAGGACTAGGTGTGGCTGGTGGGAGAACCCAAGGTTCATCAGGTCGAATTCCAGCACTAAATGCCTAATGTCTGCACCCTTCTCCCAGGGACTTTGATTTCCTTGGTCCAGCATCAGTGTAGTGTAAAAGTGTCCCAGGTGATTCAAATGTGTAGTCAGGCTTCACCTTCACACAAAATAACTGGAAGAGGCTGGTGGTAGGGGCCATACTGTTTCTCAGCCCGCCCCCCTGGGACTCTGCATTAATGATTGCGCCCTCCTCCTATAGGGCTGTGCTATAGCCAAGCAGCTGGGTGCAGAAATCTACCTGGAAGGCTCGGCCTTCACCTCTGAGAAGAGCGTCCACAGCATCTTCCGCATGGCATCCATGGTGTGTCTGAATAAGCCCAGCCCAGTGCCCCCCAAGAGTCCTGTCCGGAGCCTCTCCAAGCGGCTGCTCCATCTGCCCAGTCGCTCCGAACTCATCTCTTCGACCTTCAAGAAGGAAAAAGCCAAAAGCTGTTCCATTATGTGAAGTGGGAGCTGGAGGGGGAGACAACCCCTCCCTGCTTCCTCCCTTGGGTGCAGAGGCACTGGGAGAGGGAGGATGAGACAATTTAAGACACTGGACACAAGTTTTTCCAATGGCCATGGTGAGGGCTTGGAAGGAGACAGGGATGGGATGAGGAAGGGGCCAGGCGAGAGGACCTGACAGTGAGAACCATCACACCCCAAGCCGAGCGCCAGGCTGAGGAGGGGGCAGCTGTCCCAGGCCCCCCATTCCAGAGGAGGGAAAGGTTGGGGCTCTGGGGGTGTGTTGGCCTCATGGGCTTACAGGAGCCTCACCTTCAGCTTCATGCCTCTTCTACCCTGTGTTTCCATGCAGGCGGGGGTTGGGGGGGACGGAGGGGCCCGAAGCCCGTCCTTCCCCTCACGGAGCTGCCAGAGTAAGGGAGAGCGAGGAAGCCGAGAGGCAGCTGCTCTGGGAGCTTAGCCCAGGTGCTTCACAACAGAAACCAGAGGGCAGGGCTGGTCAGAGCCGTGAGCGGGAAAGCTCATTTTGCATAGCCCATGCATCATGGAGAGGTGACATCCCACATTCACATGCTTCTCACCTGAGTCCCCAGGGTCCAAGGGAGAAGCCCCAGACCCCCTTCTGCAGAGTGTGGGGTTGGTGGTGCTGCAGGGGCCGGGCTGGAAGGGGTAACCAGACTTTTCCTGCCCTTAGGGCAGCACAGCTGGTGGATGTTTTATAGACTCTTGTCTTTGGATGGGGGGGCGGGAGGAGTGTTTCAATCTGTTCTATGTTCTGTGTTTAAAGAAGAAAACCTATTTATTAATGGAAAATATAATACACATGAAGAAGTTGGCTCCATTTCTTCTTCTGTTGCTTTTGCTGTTTCTTTGTGGGGCGGTGTTTGGACAGGGTCTCACTATGTAGCCCAGGCTGCCCTTGAACTCACAGCCTCTGAGTGCTGGGATTACAGGCGGGAGGACCACACCTGGTTTCTTAGCTGTTGATTATCAGGGGTGCTTCCTGTGACTTGTAGGGTGGCTGCCTCCACAGCCCCCAGCCGCTCCAACAAGCAACTCCCTTTTCCTGTCCCACCCGTATCCTATTAAGCCAAGTACTAGCTCCTTAGCCCTGGAGCAGGACTTTTCCAGGAATGACTAGAGTGGAGAATGGTTTTCCGAGGGGTTGTGCTGTGCAGTAGAGGGTGTTTAGCAGCATTTCTGGCTGGTGCTAGATGACAGTGCCATCAGTTGTCACAACCAAAATGTCCCCAGACAGTGTTAAATATCCCCGGGGCAAAGTCACTTCTGGCTGAGGACCATTGCCCCAGAGCAGTGATAGCGAACCCTTCAGAGCTTTCAATGTTAAGAAATAGCCCTCAGCGGGGTGTGCGCCATAGGTTTACACCCCCCACCCTCGAGTCTGAAGGGCAGAGATCATCTGTAGGGAATCAGGCTGCTGCGTCCCACCCCAGCAGAGGTGCACTAAGCCAAGGACTAAGCCAAGGTAGGTGTGTGTTGGTGTCCTTTTTTTTTTTTTTTTTGTACCAGGAATTGAACTCAGGACCTAGCACTTGCCAGGCAGGCGCTTATGCCACTGAGCTACATCCCCAGCCCTTGGTGTCCTTTAAGGAGCGGTGACTTCCAGTTCCAGAGCCTACTGGTGGTGGCACAAGAGCCTCGATTTCTTACCCTTTGTGCTTCATAGCTCTTGTTTTCTGGTTTCATAGTGCAGTGCTGGACACGAAAAGTTACTGTGTTCTCAGCATTGTGGTAAGGGCTTTAACGATATCATCACACTAAACATCAGATGATAAGCACTTGCCTTTGTTACATGTCTGGTGTGGGTCTGGGGCCCTTGGTTAAAGTGGTGTGATATTGGTGTTATTTTCATTTTACTGATAACCCAAAAGATTAGTTAGGCCTTCAAGTACACCTATGTTACCTATTCCTGTAATAACCCTCTGAGGTGCTACCTAACTACCTACTTTGTTTTACAGAAATTGAGATTCAGAGAGATTAATGTGTACAAAGCCACACCGCAAGTGGTAGAACGTGTGTACAAATCAGGCAGTCTAGCTGCAGAACATGGACTTTTTTTTGAGATGGGGTCTTGATCTGTTGCTCAGGCTGGCCTTGAACTCAGGATCCTCCTGCTTCAATCTCCTAAATGAGCTGCTGGGATTATAAGTGCATACCACTGTGTCTGGCTAGAACAAGCATTGTTTTTGTGTGTGTTTTTGGTTTTTTGAGACAGGGTCTCACTATGTAGTCCAGGCTGGACTTGAACTTACTATGTAGCCTAGGTGGGCCTGGAACCTGTGGGGATCCTCTTGCCTCAGCCTCCCATGTGTAGGCAGTGTGTTACCATGCTCCATCAGAACATGCACTCTTTAGCTCTGCCATCCTATCCTGGTGGACAAGGGGAGTTGTCCCTACTTTATAACTGAGGAGAAAGAAAAGCCAGAGATGTCGTGTAATGCACGAGATCACACTGACAGTGCGGGCTCAAGCCAGGTCTCATTCCTAATAATCCCAGGGACCCCTTCCTGCTGGCTGTTGTGTGCCTGAACAAGAGGCCACCCATGGTCCTTACTAAAACAGAGTCCTGTCCCATCTCCAAGTGTGTGTACTTGTAAGAGAACCAGCAGACTAAGCTAAAAACAATGAATTCATTAAGCTCAAGGTCTCATGTGTGTGGGAAGACGGCCATTTATGAACGTGGACAAACTGTCATCTTTTTGAGTCTCAACTTACTCTTCTGTAAAGACAGTAGACATGGCGGCCTGGAAATAGAAAAGCATGGACTCTGAGGTTAGATGAACCTGGGGTCTAGTTCTGCCTCCTCTCCTGGTACTACAGACTGAACTCAGGACTTTCACATTGAGCTAGTCCCAGTCCTTTTTAAATTTTGAGTCAGGGTTCCCTTAAGTCACTAAATTGCCCAGGCTGAGCTTGAATTTGCAATCCTCATGCCTCAGCCACCCAGAGTACTGGAATAAAGGCAGGAACCGCCATGCCTGGACACCCCCCCCATACACACACTCCGTGGGCTTGTTTTTAAACTGTGTGGACTTGAAGGCATAAATAATCTTTCTGGGTTACTAGTAAAATGGAGATAAGGCCAATATCATGCTTCAATTATAACTAAGTAAAGTAATTATTTAACTGTCCAGAACAGAGTTGGGCACTTAGAAGATTCTCAACACTCTGGTAGCTGTGGCTCTCACCACGTTCCGCTTTATCCGAGTACCAGTTGGAGTTTCAGTCTGTGACGGGAGCGCCCTCTCATGTTCACTATGTGAATTACACCAAAGAGGTGGTGAAGTCAGAGGCGGGGGCTCTAAGCGCACAGGTGTGTGTCTGTTGCTACTTTGGCCCACCGTGTGTGATGCTCAGACTCTCAGGGTTAGAGTTCATCCTGAGGTCCTGCTTGAGAACTGAAAGCATATTTGGAGATAAAAATCAGATCCGAAGCCGTGTGGGATTGAAACGTCCAGGCTGAATATGGGAAAATGGGCAGGAAGGAAGCACCAGATACTGCCCTTACCTCAACAACCCTAGCAGTTGCAGAGTGTGTACTAGGCCATAAGAACAAAGAGAAACAAAGTAAGCATGTGATTCTGGGTGAAAAAACTCAGTGGGGGCCTAAAGCAGGGGACAGTAGAAGGAGGAAGAAAAAATAAGGAGATAACCTAAAAAGTGGCCAGATCCTTGGGACCCAAGAATGAGCACACCAGGTAGGTGGGTTCCTGTAAACCCACCTACTTTGGAGGCTGAGGCAGGAGGACCACAGGGGGCCTGGGGATGTGCTCAGTGGTGGAGTGTCGGTCATACATACATATTGCCCTCAGTTCAATCATCAGTACCAATAAATAAATAAATAACCAAACAAAAACTAAAATAAACCAGAGTTAGTGGTGCACGCCTATAATCCCAGCACTCAGAAGCTTAAGGCAGGAGGACTGCTGTGAGTTAGAGGCCAGCCTGAATTACATAGTGAGACACTGTCTCAAAAAACCAAAAACCAACTGAACAAAAACTTCATTTTATTTATTTTTTTGAGACAGCATCTCGCTATGCAGTTCAGGCTGGCCTTCAACTCACTATATAGCCCATGTTGGCCTTGAACTCAGAGCAATCCTACTCCTCAGCCTCTGAAGTGCTGGAATTACAGGCGTGTGCCACCATGCCACCTAGAGAAACTTTAAACAAAATATTTTATTTTATTTTTTGTCTTTTTGAGACAGGGTCTCCCTATGCAGTTCAGGCTGGTCTTGAGCTCACTTTGTAGCCAGGCTGGTCTTGAACTTGCAACAATCCTTCTGCCTCACCTTCCCCAGTGCCGGGATTGCAGGCGTGTACCACCACACCTGGCTTAAACAAAATATTTTAAAAGAAGAAGGAGTGGAAGGAGAAAGCTACCGTCCTATCTGGAATTTTGAGAAACAAGTGCCAGGGCCCAGTAAATACAATCCTTCCAGGGGGACTTTGGAGACCACTGTTTTGGTTTTTGTTTGTCTATTTTTTACTCTTTTTTAAAAGGCAGAGTCTATATAAATTGCTCAGACTGTCTTTGAACTCAAAGTCCTCCTGCCTCAGGCTTCCCAAGTATTGGAATTATAGACATTTGCCACCATGCCCAGTTGTGTGGGCTCATTTTGAGTTGTCACAATAACTAGGGATTATTACAGTATTCACGCCACTGCCAGGCCAGGGTTGCTGAAAAGCCCCTCTAAGCCTAGGGTACTTCCACACAATGCAACGGTGCCACCCTCATTGTGAATACTAGGCTGGTCCTGTAACTTCTGTTTGTCCAGTTGAAAAAGAGGACTGATCTCTCGAACAGAGCTTTTGTAAACATGCTTTTCCATTAAAGGTAACTTATTTGTTGTTACTGCAGTAGTTGGTATAACTGTACGTTAGTGTTATCTGCACCCTTCTTCGTACTGGGGGCTGAATGCAAGGCCTTCGCACTGAGCTACATCCCCTGGCCTTTTTATTATTTTGAGGTTGGGTCTTGCCAGACTGCCCAAACTGGGCTGGGTCGTTTGGCCTATGCCTCCCACAGCACTGGGATTACAGGCTATGCTACAGTTACCCTAAATTCCTATCCTGTCCTAAATCTCTCCATTGTAAGCCGCTGGCCATGATAGTTACTCACTGAAGTTTCTACGTACACCAGCAGACGAGTCTGGAAAGCTGGCCCGCAGAAAACTTTCCTCCCGCACCACATTGCCCAGCAGGCCTCGCAGCCCGGTGGGCGCTCGAGCTGTGCATTCTGGGATTAGTAGTTCCCGGTCTCACTGTCCGCCTGCGCAGCGTAGCCCTCGGGACTCGCCTTCCCAGCCCGCCCCTCTGCTGCGGTGCACCTCGGCGACCAGGAAACGGGAAAGATGGCGACTTCTCGGCAACGTTGAGGCCGCGTTAGGCGGTTCAGACCCAGGGTGGTGAGTTGCAGGCGGCGAAGGCGGTTCCCATGAGTTTACAGCGAGGGCGATAGTAGGGGTATGGCTGTGGCCCCTGCCCCTGGGACGAGGCGCGGAAGAATGCCTCGGGGAAAGGGCACAAGTCTCGGAAGTCCTGGCAGGCAGGAGTGAAGGGGCGCGGGCCCCAGGGAGAGAGGTGCCCGCCCGGGCACAGGCCCCGTCCCTGACTGTGTGAAGGCCCGGACCTTTGCTGTGGGCACAGTACCTGTGCTGTCCCCAGCAGACCTGTTTTTTGCTGTGGACAGCCGGTGCGGCAGCCGAGCCAGCTGCTTTGCTCCCAGACTCAGTCCATGCTCTCCCGCCTCAGGCCCGCCTGCCTTACTTCTTTACAAGGAAATTACCCCGTTTCTGCATCCTCAAGTATACACCTTCGGAATTGTTCCATACTCAAAGGCTCCAGACCACTTCCTCGACGGAGCCTTCCAAGTCCGCTTTTACAAAGGAAACTGCATCTCTGAGCTCTAATACTTGGTGTGAGCTTTCATCTTGTGCATGTCTCAGATGCTGTGTACTAAACGGTTCCAGTGGACAAGATTTTCTTTGTAACTCACACAGCGCCTCGCACAGATCCTTGCATATAGTGATACCTGAGAAGTACTTGCTGAATGAAAAGAATCTGCTCTGTAGGAACAGAGGGACCCAGAGTCTGTATGGCCAAAATTATCCACAATAAAAGGTGCCCATATGTACTGTCTTTATTCTCATCCTCTGCCGGACTAACTCCACTCAGGCGTCTCTTCTACTGCTTCCATGACATTGAAACAACTCTTATCAAGGTCACCGTAATCTTCTTTTCTCCAAGTGTAATGCTTCTTTACTCCCTCATCTTTCTCCAGCTGGGTGGTACCTGACGCAGTTGACCACTCCCTCCTTGAAACATGTTTTTTTTTTTCTCTGTTTTACTTTTTAAAAAATTCTTTTCTCATTGGTGACAGCTTCATTTTCAGTCTTTCACTGGCTTCTCTTGTGTCTGACATCTAAACGTCAGTGTTCTAGAGCTCAATCCTGAGTCTTCTTTTTCTATATTCTTTAACTGTGCTGCTTATTTAGGTAATGCCATTTAATGCACCGTGACTTTAACACCTGTCTGTGCGTTGATGACTCAGATTTTTGTCTCTAGACTCTCAGTTGCAGTTGTGTTCTCATCTGCTTCCTTGGAGTCTACACTTGGTTTTCTTATTGATATCTCACAGTCAACCCAGCCAAAACTGAGATTTTAGTTTCCTTTTAAATCTCTTCTTTTCCTAGTCTTCTCTGGTTAGTTCACCAGTGGTACCACAAGCTAATAAGTTATTCAGACAATAAATTTAGGGAGCTTCTTTCTCTTTTTCCCTTCATCAGTAAATCTTGTCAGCTGTGCCTCCAAAATATCCACGGAACTTTACTTTTTCCATCTCTGTTACCACCTTCCACCTTCCTTCCTACAACAAGCTATAGTCATCTCTTGTCTTGGTTGTAGTTGTCCCTTGGTATCTGAGGAAGATTAATTCCACACTACCCTGCAAATGCCAAAATCCAGAGGTGCTCCTGTGCTGTACATAAAGGGGCATAGAGTTTTCCTATAACCTGTGCAGGCCCTCTAGGGTACTTTAGGTCATCTGCAGTGCCTAACACAATCTGAATGCAGTGTAAGTTGTTATGTATTGCTCAGGAAATACTAGAGAAAAAAGGTTACATGTTCAGAATAGGTTACATGAATATTTTTTGATCTGCAGTTGGTTGAATATGCAAATACAGAAACTATGGATGAGTGTGGAGAACCAGCGGTACTACAGTAGCATTCTTAGCGGTTTTAGATGTAAAACTGTTTTCGTACAAGTCTCCGAAGTAAGTTTTTAGTAATATAAAATTGGATTTTATCACATCCTATTTAAGCTCTTCCCGTTGCATTTAAGTTGAAACACAAGTTTCTTTGCCCCAGCCTGTAACACATTTTCATGATCTGATTCCTGCCTACCTCACTGAATTCATTTTATCAGCCTCCCCCTGGGTCAGTGCCAGTCAACCACATCTGTCTTCTTTTGGTGAGGGGGGAGGTGAGGTGTTGTGCTGGGGATTTAACCCAGGGCCTTGTGCATGCTGGGTGAGTGCTCCATCACAGAGATACATCCCCAGACTTACAAATACCTTTCTTTTAATCTGAATAAAAACGTTGTTTATTTCTTCTTTTAAATGTAGGTTTTCTTTATGATGCTTATTATAATCTAAATCTCAAAGTTGAACTTCTTCTCTTTTGAGCTTTCTTTATGACCTCAGAAGAATTCTGAGAAAAATTTATTTCCTTTAATGTTGTATATGTTGACTGATCGTGGTGGTTAGCATACCTGATAGACTCCTAAGCAAGTAACATAGGATGTTTCTGAAAGTAGCTGGGTTACTATTCATTCACTAATGTGTTCTTTAATGCTCCTTTGCAGTCCATCTACAAAAGTGTAGTATACCCATTTTACCTATTTAGACGTGAATATGAAAAGGAGTCACAGGGAGACGGTATAGTATAGTGAGTGAAAATGGGCCTCTGGAGCCAAACAGCTGGAACGCTGCCATTTACTACCTGTGTGTCCTAGGCAAGTTAGTTTATGTACCACAGCTTCGGTTTCCTCATTTGTAAAGTAGGTATACCAATCATCTACCTTGGAGTTGTTTTGAGACTTGGCAAGTTACATATGCAAAGTACTCCTTTTACAACAGATGGCAGGAGAGCTGGCTGAAAAAAAGGACCGAGACTCATCACCTTCCAAGGAGGAAAGGAAGCGATCACGGACTCCTGACAGAGAGCGGGATAGAGACCGGGACCGGAAGTCCTCCCCACCTAAAGATAGGAAACGGCATCGGTCAAGGGATAGACGGCGGGGAGGCAGCCGCTCTCGCTCTCGTTCCCGTTCCAAGTCTACAGAGAGGTGATACGACTTTGCGTGTGTGTCACATGAGTGCGAGAGTGCACTTCAGATTTCTTTCTTGGCTGAAAAAAAGGTGCCTCCAGTGTTCGGCATCTACTTTTCAAAAATTAATGTCTCTGTATTCCTGTTGGACCTGCAAGTATTTTCAGTTTTCCTTAGTGACCCAGCTCTTAAAGGTTGAGAGGAGCCTGGCGTGGTGGCTCATGTCTGTAATCGCGGCATTCAGGAGGCTGAGGCAGGAGGACCACCATGAGATGAAAGTCCAGAAGACCAGTGTTCAGCTGCTCGCTTAGTTGGCGGTGGTCTCTGACAGCCATGCATACCAGCAGTACAACTCTGACATAAGATTTTCCTTCATGTACCCTGGGAAATATGTTCTCCGCTTTATGACCAGGGAGGAAAAGTATGGGACTTTTCTCAGGGTTGCAGTGATACTACGGAAATATCAACTGATTCTCAAATTTGCTGTCCTAGAGAACGGCGGCACAAAGAACGAGAACGAGATAAGGAGCGGGACCGGAATAAGAAGGACCGAGACAGAGACAAGGATGGGCACCGGCGGGACAAGGACCGCAGACGGCCCAGGTAACTGAGGGAGCGGGCAAGTGGGCGGGAGATAGCCCTGTCTCTTCCTCCCTATGTCTCAGCTGGCTCAGCTTCAAGCTGATTTCTCTGCTCAGATACTGTGGTAGTAGTGGCACAGCTGTTCTTAGCACATAAAGTCACAGCTAAGTTGAGGCTCAACTTGTTCTTGGAATTTAGAAGTTGGCTTGAGAAGATTGACAGCCTAGAAGACATCCTTTAACCCCAACCCCATTATACAGTTCCGTATTCCTACTAAGGATATACAACGTGTATTTTTTAGTATAGCTTAGTTTCACAGGGTCTTAATCTCTTCTGGAAATATTCTATCTAAGGTCCTTTTTTCTTTTCTAGTTCAGGCTGGCCTTGAGCGCACTTTGTAGCCCAGGCTGGTCTCAAACTTGCAATGATCCTCCTGCCTCAGCCTCTCCAAGTGCTGGGATTACAGGTGTGCGTCACCACACTGGGCCTATGTAAAGTTCTTATGTGTAGGTTAGTTCTGAATGTGTAGGTTAGAATTCAAGGCAAAGGACAGAATGTTCATAATGGAAACGTAGCGGGATTGCCTGAGGTCTCTTGGAAGCGAGGCACATAGCCAGGGGAGGGTTGCTGGTCTGATGGAAGGACAGGTGATGTGGGGTGTAGATGGCGGCATCTCCTTGGCTTGTAATGGAGGCCACTTAGGCTCAGCTTGTGTATTATAAGGGTTTTTTTCAATGTGCAGCTGCTGACTAGAGTAAAAAAAAGTTTTTAGAGGAAATATTTTTGACATCAGTAGTGAAAGCCAACTTTCCAAAGTGATTAGTCTTAGAAAAGGAGATACAGCTAAAATGGGGTCAAGACAGGGACATAATTAGGTTTCGAAGCAGGCAGAGGGACCATGCCTGCTACGAGACATTTAGAACGTGATGGATGACCATGGGCTATCTTGTTGAGTCATGGGAAAACTTCCATCCCCTCTGGGGCTTAGCCTGAACCTCCAGGTGGTGGGGTAGTACACTTACGTGGCTGTTCCTTTTCCTTAAAGCTTATCTCCTGGTCGAGGAAAAGATTTTAAATCTCGAAAGGACAGAGATTCTAAGAAAGATGAAGATGACGAACATGATAAGAAGCCGAAGGTAAAGGAGAGAAAGGACATTTTTATCTTCCTCTTTGAGTCCTGCTCCGTTGTTCCAAAGGGAGGAAGCTTTTATGGTCTGAAGTCCTGTGTTTCATCTTCAGGCCCAGCCACTATCCTTGGAGGAACTACTGGCCAAGAAAAAGGCTGAGGAAGAGGCTGAGGCCAAGGTAAACTTCAGGGTCTGTACTAGAATTTTCTGCCTGCCGTAACAGATACCACAGCCTAGGTGGCTTCAGCAACAGAAATGTGTCTTCTCACAGTTCTGGAAGTTAGAAGTCTGAGGTGCAGACATCAGTCGTGTTATTTCTTCTGGGGTCTCCCTCCTTGGCTTCTGTACACTACCCGTGAGGTCCCTCTGTGCTGTGTGCCCCTGGTGTCTGTGTTCCAAACTTCTGGTGAGGACATTAGTCAGACTGGATGAAAACCTTCCTCATGGTCTCATTTAAACTTAATCATCTTGTCTCCAAATGTAGTCAAGTCTTGAGGTCCTAGGAGTTAGAAATTTAACATGTGAGTTTAGGGTGCACATAGTTCACCCCCATAAGAGGGTCCTAGGGTTACTTGTGTTTTCCTCAACAGGTATAATGCCTGAGCAAATACTCTCAGGCACCCTGTGATCTCCCTGGCAGTGATGTGACTGTTGCCTGCTCCCAGATCCTCTAGCAGTTCCTGTCTGTTTTGTAGCCCAAGTTCCTCTCCAAAGCGGAGCGGGAGGCTGAAGCTTTGAAGCGGCGGCAGCAGGAGGTGGAAGAGCGGCAGAAGATGCTTGAGGAGGAGAGGAAGAAGAGGAAGCAGTTCCAAGACTTGGGCAGGAAGATGCTGGGTTTGTTTTTCTTCCCTGTGTGGAACGAGAAGGGATCATAGTGCTACTTAGGAGGAAGAGGAACCTGTTTGTTCTAGAATCTGAAAGAGGGTGGGGGGCGGGAATTGAATGAGAAAAGTGCCTTTCTGTCCCATCTCCTCTTCCTGTATCATAAAGTCCCCTCTTTTCCCCGTCTGGTACCATTGTCTAGACTCCTTCCGTCCCCTTCCCTTTTTCTTCCATTGAGCTTGTCTGCAGCTTTTCCATTTGTCTGCAGAAGACCCTCAAGAACGTGAACGTCGGGAACGCAGGGAGAGGATGGAGCGGGAGACCAACGGAAATGAGGATGAGGAAGGACGGCAGAAGATCCGGGAAGAGAAAGATAAGAGCAAGGAGCTGCATGCTATTAAGGTGCACACACCAGTGGGGCCTGTGGTCTTCCAGCCTCTGTGGCTGGACTTATCCCAAGGCTCACGGGCTCTGTGCTCTCCCTGAGCAGGAGCGCTACCTGGGTGGCATCAAGAAGCGGCGCCGGACGAGGCACCTCAATGACCGGAAGTTTGTCTTCGAGTGGGACGCGTCGGAGGACACCTCCATCGACTACAACCCTCTGTGCGTGGCGCTGGGCCTGAGTGTGGGGACTCTGACTCTGGGCAGCCCTGGAAAGAGCTGCTGGCAACAGAGGGAGGAGAAATAAGATAGGCTAGGATGGGGGAGTGGTGAACCAGTATCCATCCAGCACTCAGGGGAGAGAAGACACTAGCCAGGAAGAAAGAAGGGTGCACGTCAGCAGTCTGCCCTTCCTGTCTGCTGCTGTAACAGCCTCTTCTTGTTTCCTGTCACAAACCCAGGTACAAAGAACGGCACCAGGTGCAGTTGTTGGGGCGAGGTTTCATTGCAGGCATTGACCTAAAGCAGCAAAAGCGAGAGCAGTCGCGTTTCTATGGAGACCTAATGGAGAAGAGGAGAACTTTGGAAGAAAAGGAGCAGGAGGAGTGAGTGGTTGGGACCAGGGAAGTTGGGCAAAGCCCAGAGTCTACAGGATGGGGGTGGAAGGCCCTGATTCAACTTAATCCTCCTACCAGGGCAAGACTTCGGAAACTTCGTAAGAAGGAAGCCAAGCAGCGCTGGGATGACCGACACTGGTCCCAGAAGAAGTTAGATGAGATGACGGACAGGGACTGGCGGATCTTCCGTGAGGACTACAGTATCACCACCAAGGGCGGCAAGATCCCCAACCCCATCCGATCCTGGAAGGACTCTTCTCTGCCTCCACACATCTTGGAGGTCATTGATAAGTGTGGCTACAAGGTAAGGAGGGGAGATTGACTCCGGAGACCTGCTGTGTTCCTTCAGATGAGGAACCAAACTTAGTTCGGGAATAATAACTTTGTTCCTCGGCTGTCTGGTGCCTTCTCTACCTGTTGACATCAGACTGACTTTGCTGGTCACTTTCTGGCAGAAACACTGGCTCTGGGGAGCTGTGCTTCTTCTCGAGCCTCCTTCCCTGTGTGCTGTACTGTGTCCTCCCAAGCACAGGGAGCTGGCATTTGTGCGCCCACTGCGTTAGCAGCCAGGTGCCCATTACTCTTTCTCTGGGTTACTGCAGGAGCCAACACCTATCCAGCGCCAGGCAATTCCCATTGGACTACAGAATCGTGACATCATTGGTGTTGCTGAGACCGGCAGTGGCAAGACAGCAGCCTTCCTTATCCCACTGCTGGTGTGGATCACTACGCTTCCCAAAATTGACAGGTGGGGTCTGGGCCATCCCAGTCAGGGTGAGCGGGTTCAGCTAGGAGGGAGAGTGAACGTAGCAAAGGAGTACTTTGGGTTGTTTTTTTTTTTTTTTTTTTTGTAGTGCTGGGAATTAAACCCAGAACCTCATGCATGATAAGCAAGTACTCTGCCACTGAGCCAAAATCCTCAGCCCCTGGTGTCTGTCCTTAAGTTTATAATCAGAAACTCCCTTCCTTATTCTGGGTTGCGTATTAGGGATAATTGGATTACAGTATAAAGAAGTATATGATTTTGTTGCTGGCAAGAATCACTCCCTAGAGAAATTTGTTATCCTCAAGTCTGATTTTTACATGGAATTGCTACAACATCTTTTCCCCACCAGCCTCCCTATTCCCATGGATACCCTAAAGGGTGACTTTGTCTTGCTCCTGTTTATGGCCCAAAGCTTACGGAGATGTGGAACACCCTCTTTACCACAGGATTGAAGAGTCAGACCAAGGCCCGTACGCCATCATCCTGGCGCCCACCCGCGAGTTGGCTCAGCAGATTGAGGAAGAGACCATCAAGTTTGGGAAGCCGCTAGGCATCCGCACCGTGGCCGTCATTGGCGGCATCTCCAGAGAAGACCAGGGCTTCAGGCTGCGCATGGGTTGTGAAGTGTGTTTCCATAGCCAGCAGCCCTCTGTTGTTTGCAAAGGCTTTCTGTCTGGGGGGTTTGCCACACAAGGCCCGGGTAACGCCTCAGGGATACACACACACACACGTCATTCATTGATTCTCATACACACACACACACACACACACACACACACACACACACACGTCATTCAATGATTCTCACAGCCGCTGTGTAAGAGCAGGAAATACACTTGGCCTGAACTCACACAGAACTAGCATTTGGCAGAGCTGAGATTCAGAGTCAAAGCTTGTGCTCTGATTACTCTGCCAAACCATGGCATTGCCTCTGCATTTTCTCAGAAAAGAGGAGGAGAGCCTTTTAGAAGAGAGCCTTTTCTGCCTTAGGAATTGAGTCTTCTGAAGACTTCTCTGTATAATCTTCTGCAGAACTTGTTTTTTTATTTGTTTGTTGTTGTTTTTTGTCTTTTTGAGACATGATTTCACTATGCAGTTCAGTTTGGCCTTGAGCTCACTTTGTAGCCCAGGTTGGTCTCAAACTCGCAACAATCCTCCTGCCTCAACCTCCCTAGTGCTGGTATTACAGGTGTGCACCACCATACACAGCTGAGAATTCCTTAGTCTCTTCCATCTAAGAGATCCATTCAGATTTTGCCCCCTCTTGAACCCCTCAGTTTTACTTGGACTCCATTCATTCCTGGAAAAATCCAAAATAGCAACACATGATTTCATGTCAGTTCTCAGGCCACACGTGACCTGCTTGAATTTGGGGTCTATGTTCCTTAGTATGGAAGTCAGTTGTCCAAATGTGTGGGTAGTTTACAGAGAAAAAAAGGAGTTCTGCTGGGGCCATACATGATTCCACTGTACTCCACAGATTGTGATCGCTACCCCAGGGCGTCTGATTGATGTACTGGAAAACCGCTACTTGGTGCTGAGCCGCTGTACCTATGTGGTTCTGGATGAGGCAGATAGGATGATTGACATGGGGTTTGAGCCGGATGTCCAGAAGATCCTGGAGCACATGCCTGTCAGTAATCAGAAGCCAGACACAGATGAGGCTGAGGACCCTGAAAAGATGTTGGCTAACTTTGAATCTGGGAAACATAAGTACCGACAAGTAAGTGTGGTTCCTTGGGTTGGGAACAGGTGGGCACATTGCCAGACCAGGTATTGGCCCTTCTTACCGTAAGTGGGCCTAGAGCACCTCTCCAGAATGATAAGGTGTGCCTTGGTACAGTCCCCTGACAGTCGTAAGGGAGGAGCCATTAGTTTAGCCCTGGGAAAATGATGCCAAAGAATTGTGCTGCTTGGACCACAGCTAGCAAACTCGCCGCTGCCTGTCATCATAAGATGTAAAGTGCCCTAATAAATGGCAGCTGGTGAAAACAGGAAGGCAGAGGGTCCTCTTTCCTAAGGTGATGGCTGTAGGACCTTCAGCAGGACCCACCTGCTGCTCTGTAGCCTGGCTGAGTGGCTGCTGTGACAGTGGACATGTGATCATGGCCTGGGGTTGAGCCCCCTGTTTCCACAGACAGTCATGTTCACGGCCACCATGCCTCCAGCGGTGGAACGTCTAGCCAGGAGCTATCTTCGGCGACCTGCTGTGGTGTACATCGGCTCTGCAGGCAAGCCTCATGAGCGTGTGGAGCAGAAGGTCTTCCTCATGTCGGAGTCAGAGAAGAGGTAAGTGAGGGAGCAGCTGAGCTGGGGAAACAGGGCGTAGGGAGAGAGGGCCTCCAGGACTTCTGCTGCAGCTGGTGGCTGCAGGCAATGGTGTGGCTGTGTTGCGGAGCCTGTTTCTTCCTTGGAATGCTTACGAGCATAAAGACCTTTGACCTGTTGGTATTCATAGGTCAAAATTGATATTCCACTTGGAGTGGGAGGTATCCGCCATCTTGGCTTTGTCGTCTTCCCCAGGAAAAAGCTGCTGGCAATCTTGGAACAAGGCTTTGATCCACCCATCATTATTTTTGTCAACCAGAAGAAGGGATGCGATGTCTTGGCTAAATCCCTGGAGAAGATGGGGGTATGTCTGGCATGCTCTGCCTCTGTGGTGGTGCTTCGTGAAACTGCAGGAAGGGGTTCCTGGGAACCTGCTTGTAATTCTCACCCATGCCTTACCCTTTCCAGGACTCAGCAAGTCAGGCCACAGGGAGAAGGGCTGTGGGAGGGGCTTAGGAGGGGAGGAAAGGACGCCCTGTCCATCCCAGCCCTGCAGCCCATACTGCCTCCTGGCTTTGTCCAAGGAGGGCAGGGCCAGGAAGATGTGCGGCACCTCCTGGCAAGGCCTGAAGGTGTGGCCCTGAGTGGGCCAGGCTGTCTGTCCTTCTGGGAGAGCAGACAGTGGGGCCCCCAGGGAGACGTAGATAACCAGTGCCTTTACTGCTGAGACCAGTGCTCGAGGGAAGAGGATGGTCTCCTCACTCAACTCTTCAGCTCCCTTACATTTCTGGGCCCCTGTCTCTGCCCTGACCTCATGGAGAGCTTCTCAGCCGGCAGAGTCCACGTCTCAGTGGTTTGCTTCGCCCTTGCCCTGTGGTCGCCGCCGCCGCCGCCGCCGCCCCCCCACCCCTGCACCACGCTCCCCCACTGCAGCTCACCCACCCCTCTTGCAGTTCACGCACTTTCTGCCCACCTGCTTCTCCCCAGCTCCCCTCACCCCGCTCCTCCTCTGCCCTCCTGTGCCTGTTGCTACCCCTTCACCTTGCCCTCTCCCTGCAGTACAACGCGTGTACGCTGCATGGTGGAAAAGGCCAGGAACAGCGCGAGTTTGCCCTGTCCAACCTCAAGGCAGGCGCCAAGGATATTCTGGTGGCTACAGATGTGGCTGGTCGTGGTATTGACATTCAGGATGTGTCTATGGTTGTCAACTACGATATGGCCAAAAATATTGAAGGTAAGTGCTGCAGAAGGCAGTTTCAGTTGAGTCCGGTGCGGCTCCTTCACCCTTCCGCCCATTTGTGGTGCCATAATAAGCACCCAGTGCCCGGGTGGGGGTATGTATCCTAGCAAGAAGCGCTTCTGCCTCTGCGCTTGGCAGGGTTTTTGTCCCAGCACATAGGCTGGGGCTTCTGTCCTCAGAGTTAGAACAGGGCTGGATGACCCTCAGTGCAGTGGGCTGACTGCAGTCAGCGGTGGAAAGCGGTGGGCACGTCAGATGCAGGCAGCAGAGGGGGATTTCCTGCCATGGCAGTGCAGTGGGAGGAGGGTGCCTGCAGGAGTGGGTGCTTGACTCCACCCATCGGGGTCTCTTGAGCAGGGTCCACAGTTAACGTTTTTCCTGCTCCCCAGATTATATCCACCGCATTGGCCGCACAGGACGAGCGGGCAAGAGTGGTGTGGCCATCACCTTCCTCACCAAAGAGGACTCTGCTGTGTTCTATGAGCTAAAGCAAGCCATCCTGGAAAGCCCAGTATCTTCCTGTCCCCCAGAGCTAGCCAACCACCCGGACGCCCAGCACAAGCCAGGCACCATCCTTACCAAGAAGCGCCGGGAGGAGACCATCTTTGCCTGACGCAGTGCTCTCATGAGGGTCTGAGGGTGCACTCTGATGCTGCCTCACACCTGCGCCTCAAAACCCTCACGCCCCTCTTTCCAGGCTCTCTTGGGTTACTGGGGCTGAGCACACAGCGAGTCTTCCTGGCCTCAGCCCTCAGGTCTGGAGGCTTGAGTGTGGAGCTGCAGAAGGATGGAATGATGCCGTGGGAGGCAGAGAACAAGGCGCCAGGTTCTGGCCCTGCTCTGCCCTTTGGGTGCAGCATTAGGACTGTGCCGGGCTGTCAGCTCTTGCCAGGGAATGGGGCAGCTGGTTGGCACTACCCCCCAACTGAACAAACACCTGGCTGCCTGGATGGAGCCTTCTTCAGCAAGGCTTGGCGGCTTGTGTGTGCTGCACCAGCTTCGCCCTGGATGACCCCAGGGAGCATGGACCTTGGACTCTGTCATTTTGACAGCTGTTTCCCCTCTGGAGTATCGAGCAGGTTGAGAGCCTTTAGGAGAGTGCACAGCCCCAGGCTAAAGGGTGCTGTGCGCTCCAGGCATCCCTACCCCAGGGAATTTTTTTAGTCAATATGGGGACAGGGTGAGCTGGCTGTGTCCATCTTTAAGTCACTGAGTGAAATCTCTTGTTTTCTATTCTCTGAGATGAGTTTATATGTAATAAATAATGAATATTAAGATTGTATGTAGGTGTAGCTAAGCTCATTGCCCAGGTTCCCTTCAACATCACAGGACAGGAGGGAGAATGCTGGGCACAGTGGACTGGTTGGGGCCTTGAGAGCCACACTGAGAAGCCCAAGGCCTCGGCAGATGTACAAGCTCACAGGGGGTCCCTGAGTGGAGAGCAAAAGGCCCCACCAGCAGACACGTATCTCCTCTGGTAACACAGGGCCCCGGCCTGCATGCCCTCAATGGGGCTCTGCACAAGGAGGAAGGCTGTAGGTTGAGCGAGTGAGATAGAACCACTCACCTACCATGCCACCATGTGCCTGACACCTTGTACACCTTGCTGGTACCTTGCTCCTGGGAGGGGTCAGTAGAGGAGTGGGCACCGGAGGCTGAGGCATGGGATGCCGGACCCAGCTGCGTCCCTACCCTGCGTCTCACATGCTCTTCCCTGCCCCTCAGAGCAGGATGAGCATGCAGCATTCAAGTTGCAGCCTTGAATTTCTAGGGCCTCTTTGGCTCAAGGTAAGGCCAGTGGAAAGCTGTGACTACTGTACCACTCAGACTTAAGTTCCTTCTGTGATGCCCAGTCTCCCTCCAGACATCTGGGAACGAGGAGGTCGGGGCGCATGGGAATACTGTACTCCCCCACCCCGAGCTCTGGCCCTTTTCCCTCTCAGTGGATCCTTGGAGAGAAGCCAGAGTACTTCCTTACTTCCACCAGCCTTGGGCCACGCAGTGAGGAGCCTGGCTGCCTGAGCTAGGAGATGCAAAACAGACACCTGAAGGGTGGTGCATGGTGTTTTATTGATGACAGTGGGGTGGGGCAGGGTCTGTGGAACATGCTCTGTCGGTCACCACACGCTACAGCCATGAGGCGAGGGTCGCCAGGTAGACGGCCTTGGGGCCGCCCGCTGTGTCCTGTCCCCCTACCCACCCCTACCCTAATAAGCAGCAGTGGTCAGAGAGGAAGTCTGGTGCTCCTGTTTTGCAGGAGGCCCGAAGGGCAAGAACAGAAATGATAGGATGCAAGGGCAGGAGGAGCGGCAAGGAGCCCGACACTGTCCGTCTTCCCGAACCCCCGTCCAGGAGGGCTCTGGCCCCCGCAGTGTGACCATGCTCTGGCGCCCTGGTCCTGCCAGAGGCTGAGCCTGCTGGCTGGCGGAGGGGGCCCTTCCCCCCAGACCTGCAGCTGTCGTCCTTCTCTGGCCCAGCCTCCCGCCTGCTGCTCCAGCCGTGGAGGTGGGTGCCCCACTCCACCCCACTGGGCTCTGATTGTCTCATTTCTGATATGTGGGAGTGAGGTGACTAGAGGCCCTCGGACCCCAAAGCACAAGCCCCAAGGCCCGGACTGCTAGGACTTGTGCCTGCTCAGGGACCTTGCTTCCTCACGCCACGGCGGGCACAGCTCCATCCTCCAGCTACTCGGGATCCCTTCCCTGAGTCTAGTGGGAAGGCCCCTGCTAAAGGGATCCTAGCCTGAGGGCACTGCCCAATGGGGCAGCTTCTTGTGCAGGAGGCGAGGAACGTGCCAGGGATGCAGAACACACAGCTAGTACCTGGGATGGAGCCTAGGGGGTCACTGTGCTCAGGAGGTACGGGCCTCCTGCTTCTCCCAGAACCTTGGGACCGCAGGCAGCCCTGGAGTTGGGGCTTGGCAGGGGATCGTGGGAGCTGAGTCTAGTGGCAACCTAATGCCGGTCTAACTCCAACCTGCCTGGAGTCGTGTGCCAGCCAGCCTGCCAGGGCATGGCAACAGGGTGCTGTCAGTAGCTATCCTTGGGCCAAGGCCGGTTGCGCTGCCAGTTCCGGTCATTGTGGTTGTGCTCCGAGTCCTGGGCCAGGAGCCGGTCTTGGGGATCGTGCCCATTGGCACTGGGCAGCCCCGAGGTGTGCTGGCGGTGTGGCTGGTACAGGTCCTGGTAGGCATCTGCGTAGTCATCTTCTAGGTGGCGGGAGCTACGCTGTGAAGACCCTGTCCAGGCCTGGCGGGAGCTCTCGCTGGCCTCATCCGAGGGCATCAGGCTGTCCCGCTCCAGGGGGGAGTGCTCCTCGCCTCGCTCTCCCAGCAGCTGCTGGCTCTAGGGGGCACACGACAGCTCTCGGGTAAGCGGCTTGGACCTGGCCTTTGCCCTCCCCCCACCTCTGGCACGGTCAGGGATTCTTCCCTCTCAACTCAGTTCCCAAGTACAGGAAACAAATGGGGGGAAGCAGCAGGCTGCAGCACTTTTCCCGGTCGACACAGAAAACTGGAGCTCTTGACTCCTACAATTAGGCTCTGTCTTCATACTGAGAAGGGTTTGGAGACGTTTCTCTTGAGGCCTAGAAAGCCATCTCCACTCACCCATCTCACCGATTTACCCCCTAGTCAGGAAGTGCCTCTGGCCATGTACATTCACTCTCTACACAGAACTCAGCCATGCATCAGCCTGCTCAACTGTGGGCCAGGCATTCCTCCAGATAAGCCACGCTCTGGCTGGCTTAGCTTGCACACCTGGGCCCACTGGAAATGGTACCTGAAGTCCAGGGATGGCACTGGGTGGGCCCAGAGGTCCAGGACCAGGGGCTGGGTGGTGGGTGGCCCGCCAGTAAACCTCCAGGTACTCAGCCAGGTGCTCACAGGCATCCTCTAGCTGGTTCTCATCTAGAATCACATCAAATGACTCCTGGGGAAGGAGGGTGAAGGGACAACGTTGGCTTCCTCTCAGCAGCAGCTCCCACCTATCCCTCCTCTCACACAGCCCTGAAAGAAGAGGTACAGGAGCAGCTGTGCCAGGCACTCACGGGAGGGCACTGCACCAACTTGTCGTATGCCATCATCTGCACCGTCAAGTGCTTCATCTGGGACTTGCCCCGGGAGCGAATGAGCCTCTGCAGTACCTGAGGAGGGAAGGCAGCGCTGGGCCTGGGAAGAACTGGGCACGTGCCCCCCTCGTGCCCAGGACCAGCCGCAGGTGTAAGAGGCAGCAAGCAAAGGGAGCCCGACTGCCCTGGCACGGGTGTGCTACATTCCCGCGGCCACCTTTCTGCCACCCAGTGGGCTCACCTTAGGGGAGGACACCTTGACAAAGACCACGATCGGGGCCAGGGAGGTCTTGGCCAGCTGCGCTGGGTGGTTGATGGTGTCCGCATCCAGCACTACCAGCTGCAGGGATTTGGCCAGCTCGAATATGCGCTCGATCTCGCTCTGCACTTCAGCTGAGGACGAGGAACAGCAGAGCTCAGCAGGGGCTCCACCCACGGCTTACTCCCACGGCTGCGGGTGCCCAGGGGCGGACAGGAAAGAACTAGAAGCCTGGCTGGGCAGAGGGCCAGGGAAGGGGTGCTCTTGAGGAGGGGCAGGCAGAGGAGAGGGGCAGAAAGACAAGGGCTCAGGAAGGGAAAGGGCAAGGCTGGCAGGGGCGCTGAGTGGGCAGAGCAGCAGGAGGGCTCCTCACCAATGCTGGAGCGGGCTGAGGAGCGCTCAATGATGGTTCTCTTGCCGGGGTTGTTGAGCACAGACCGCTTTGCCAGGGAGAGGTCAGCCGTGACTCGGGTGATAGAGATCCTGGGGTGAGGGCGGAGAATCACAGCTGGTTTAGCCTCATCTCAGCCGCGCTTTACCCAGCTCTCTAAGTCTGCCTGTAGAGGAGCCACTCCGGCCTGCGCACACAGGCAGTGAGCTAGGGTTCTGAGGCCACGACCCGTCAGGGCAGCTCACCTGCCATCAAACCGGTGTTTGAGGAAGTCGAAGAGAGCCTTCTGCATCATGTCCGTGACCTGGGGGGCAGGTGGGGCGGCACTGACCAAGGGCCCTGGAGAGAGGCAGTGTGCAGCTGCATGGCCCCACACAGACCCTGAGGGGACTGTTCCTCCCATCATCCCTTGGGCCTTCCTGTCACTGGCTGGATAGGGGTGATTCTTTGGGGTGTCTCACCTCGTAACCTTTCAGAGAAGGTCCCACCAGCACCACGGGCCTCATGGAGGGCACCACGTCGTATGGGGGGACATGTTCTGCCTGCAGAAGGGACAGGTCAGACAAACTCCTTATGCCTTTGGGGGGTGGGCTGCGGAGTGAGCAGTTCTGGGCTCCCTCCCCTCTGTTCTGTCCCTCTAACAATGACTGCCTAGAAAAAGTTCCCCAGAACCAAGAGCCATGAGTCCCCCAGCCCAAGCCCCTTCCTTGACTCACCTGCTTTTGTTTCTGCTTGGCTTTTTGGAAAAGGAAATAAAAGATTAAAGTTGGTGAAGGGAAAAGGCCCTGTGGGCACAGCGTTCCCTCCCCGGAGGAGCACTGAGATGCTCCAGCTCTTCAGACCCCTCCACCAGCCCCTTCCCAGCAGATACTGTGGGCAGCCCCTGCCCTGTGCCTCAGTCACACCGACCCAGGCTGGGTGGCTCTGGGGGCACTACCTAGCGACGGTGGGGGAGAGCGCCGGTTGCCAATGTCACTCAGGCTGGAAGGGTTTCCCAATCTCCTGAGAAGAAAGGGAGGACAGAGAGTGGGGAAGGGACAGGGACAGAGAGGGAGGGTGGAGGGAAACACAGGGAGAGAGAGGCAGCAGGGGGAGGAGTGAGGAGAAAGAATGTTTCTCTGTGTAGGTTCTACACATGTAATAGCTGTGCAAATTCCCACCCACTTTTTTGGGGCTGTTTTGTTTTTTGAGACAGGGTCTCCTCTATAGTCCCAGGCTGACCTGAAACTTGCTAAGTACCCTAGGCTGGCCTAGAACTCCTGGCAACCCTCCTGACTCAGCCTCCCCGTGCTAGGATTATAGGCATGCACCACCATACCCTGCTCCCACCTATTTTTGTGAGAGCAGAATGTATGGGAAATGCATACATGTCTATGAATGGCTGCAGACTTGTGAGATGTACATGTGCAAGCACTGGCTGTGTATTTGTGTGGGAGGTTATGGATGCGTGTGTGGTGTGTGCAGCGACGGGTACCTGAACCAAGTGCATGCGTCTGGGGACGTGCACCGAGCCACAGTCCCACTCTCACCTGGCCTTCTGCTCCTGTTTGAGCCGGATGCTCTCCAGGCGCTGGGGGCTGGGGATGAAGGCGATGTCCCCGCCCTCTTTCACTAGCCTCCCGATCCACCAGTCGTTGCTGTACTTCTGGGGTGGGTGAGGCGGAGCGGGGTGGGGCGGGGCGAGGAGAGAGGGCTTCAATACCAAGGGGAGGGGCTAGGGTAGCCTTGGGGAGCTGGCTGGAGCAAGAGGGCAGTGGGCAGGTGGTGCTGGGGGGATGGGAGCCGGGCTGAGCTGCAGCATTTCACAGTAGGCAGCACAGCTGTTACAGGGACCTCAGGGGGACTTCACAGATACGGAAACTGGGGGTCAAGACAGGTCCCAGAAGGGTGGGAAGCCCAGGGCCCAGGTCTCAGGTAGTGGGGTGCACAAGCCTAAGGGTAAGAGCGGAGGAGTCTGGGACTTACATACAGACAGAGATCTGAAGTAAGAGGACTGGGATCCAGAGCAGGGCTAGGACATTATATGCCAGAGGTTGCTGCAGGGAGGGGATATCAATCACCTCTTTAATGTGCAGAAAATCCTTAGCCTCAAAGTTGACTCCAGAGCCCTGGACTGGGCACTCTTCATCCAGTACACCACAGTAGCTGACATTGGTCCTCACAGCAAATGCCACAGGTTTGTGCTGGAGAATTTGGCCATCAATGCAAGGGACAGGCACCCCCTCAGGAAGGTAGAGGCCCAGTGGGAGCCTCTACCCACATGCATGCTCTTCTGCATTCAAGGACAACCTGCCCACGGCCCTACCTGCCCGCCCAGAAGACACACCTTGGCCCTCTCGAGCTGCTGCTGGGCCTGGCTCTCCACTTCACGCCGGGCACTCTCTCGGTCCTCCTCCAAGGAGACGTCTGAATCCAGAGATGGGCGGCTGGTATAGGAGTCAGCTGAGCCCTGGGATGGGAAGAGAGGTTGTGACTCCCAGCCTCAGGTGTGCAGCACCATAAAAGTGCCTTCCTAGCCTCATGTTGGTGTCTGTCACTTCTGGCTTCTGTATCTTCTAGGGGAAGTTGGACTCCTACACTCCCGCACCCCCGTAAAGGGCCCCAATACACCTGAGCTGAGCTGTAGTCCTTATGTGTGAAGATCTGGTTCCCTGCTCTACCCTCAACCCTATTATTGCTGTAGCCTTGAACAGAGCTTTCATTTCTGTTTTGTTTTTTCAAAACAGGGTCTTGTATGTAGTTCAGACTGACCTTGAACTCACAGCAATCCTCCTGCCTCAGCCTCCCAAGTGCTGGGATTATAGGAGTGCGCCACCACGCCCAGTGGTCAGAGCTTTCACTTTTCCTCTCTCTATCCCCCTCTACCACGTCTTCTGAGGCAGAAGGAAAGGAGGAATACTGAAGATGATTACTAGCGATCTCTCGTTCACACCAGCCTGCAAAGCAGCCCGGACATTATCCTTTTATTATGTCTGGCAAAAGTGCAGCAATGAGCCAGGTATGGGGGTGGACACCTGCAACCCCAGAACTCAGAAAGCCGAGGCAGGAGGGCTGCCTCACATCTGAGGCCAGCCTGCGCTACAGTGAGTTCAAGGCCAGCCTGAACGACATGGGAAGACCTCTTCTCAGAGCAAAACAAAGCAAAATAGACACACACACACACACAAAACAAAGAAGATGCGGTTAGTCCTGAATGTCAGGACACAGCCGCCGCCTTCCCACTTCGCCCCCTTTCTCCACCCCAACAAGGCTCTGAAGGCTCCCAAACAGCGAGTCCTTGTCTTTTCGAGGTGTGGCCTGGCCCAGAGCTGCCAACTCGGGATGTTACTGGCTCTTTACTCTTGCCAACCCATACTTTCTTTCCTCCCACATCTGCTGGGGCAAGTGGCAGGTGTGAGCAGCAGATGAGACACAAACCAGGAGGGCAACATAGAGCCATCTCCCCAGCACAGGTGAGGCTGGGCCGTGCCTCCCACTCGGCTCTGTCTCCCCACACCCTTCCCCAGGCCCAAGGGATATCAGGCCCTGGAGGAAGGCCACGCTGGTGCCAGGCAACCTCGCAGAGGTACAGGACCCTGGGGACCTGGGGAAGGGGTTTCTGGCAACACGAGGAAGGACAATCTCTGTGTCCCATGGCGGCGGGTGATGAGGTGCATCTAAAGAGTTACAGAGTTACCCTTCAAGGCCGGAAGAGATGCTCCAACGGGTAACGGCAGCTGGACTTTAAGTGACTGGGAGGCTGTCTGAGTTTCCCCTCAGTTGAGGGCAAGGGCAATCTTCTTTTCTGCCTCAGTTTCCCTTCTTTATAGGAAGAAGCCCGGAGGGATGCTTCCCTCAGCTCTTTTTTTTCTTTTTGTCTCCCTCAGTTCTTCTTTTGTGTGTGTCTTTTTGAGGCAGGGTCTTGCTATGCAGTCAGGCTGGCCTTGAGCTCACTTTGTAGCCCAGGCTGGTCTCAAACTTGCAACAATCCTCCTGCCTCCGCCTCCCGAATGCTGGGATTACAGGTGTGCGCCACCATGCGCGGCATTCCTTAGTTCTGAGCCATCAGTGGCAAAGGAAAGGCAGGCACTGAGATAAAGGAGCATGTGCGGGGAAGAGGCTCTAGGATATCCTCAGGCTGAGGAGCACTCTCTTGGGTCCAGCGAGCATGACCACCGACAGAGGACAACACAGGCAGGACTCTTACTGGAGAAGGCAAAGTCACACACCTGCTGCCAGCACACCCTGCTGCCCCGGGCAAGAGACTGCTCGGCTGGGTGTTGGCCCAGGCCCTGAACCTGAGCTAAAGACAACATCCCAAGGAAGCAGAAGGCGCTGGGGTGGCTCCCACTTTACACAAACAGTACCTGCCTGCTTCTCTCCAGAGAACAAAATGGGGCCCTTCTGACTACAAAGAGGCTGAGCCTCAGACAGAACTGCAGAGGCCAAGGGGACCATCTTCCCAGGGTTCTTAGGACACAAGAGCATCACGGGTGGCTGAACAGGCAGAGGCAACAAGCCTGGAGGCAAGCAGCAAGGCAGGACGACCATCTGCACACAGGAGATGGCTCCTAGACGCCCAGCACGGTGCTCCCTGCTGCCCACACGCTCAGCCTGGTTTAGTAATGTGCACACCCCTGCCTGGGCTGTCTGGGTCAGAGGGCTTCTCACCCTAGGAAGTGAGTGACAGAACCTCCCCCTCAGTACTTAGCGAGCTGTGCAGGAGCGGAGCCCCCTTTCACAGCTCCCCAGTCCTCAGGGCTCCCCCATCCCTTGAGGTCAGGGCTGCCCTGGCAGCATGCAGGGTCTCACTGCTCCTTCCCCTGCTGTGCCAAAACAGCCAGAAGCTCAGCACTTGGGAGCTGCCAGACTTGGCACAGTGCCCTGGTGGTGCCCCCCTTGCCTGGTGAGTGTGTGGGCAGGCTGCAGCTCCTCTCTTGCTTGGCACGGGGGAAGGAGAGGAGGGTGATGAGCCGGTGGATTTATTTAGAGCCTGGTGTCCCTCCCACTGCTTCAGAGGGGGCCTCAGGGAGAGCAAGGAACCAGAAAAGGAGGGAGGGAGGGAGCACCGGGTCAGCAGGCTGCCCTCAGAACTCACCCCGTGTCAGCCCCCTCCTTGCCACAGCCCTTGCCTTCTCACCAGGGATAGGAATGACCTCCTAGGGCTCTGCAACCCCACAGAGAGGCTTGTTCTCACCCTCACCTTGGCGTCCTGGGCTACGCCAGCTGTCCCTTCAACTGTCAGAAAGGTGCTCGCCAGAGCCCCACAGCGGTATAATTAGCCCCAGAGGCCCCCCGAGGCCTGATCCTGGGAGGAGCTCCGTCCCTGAAGACTGACAGCTTGCGGCTCTACACCCCTACTGGTCCAAGCAAGCCGCGGACTTGCGACCAGAGATGCCCTCCCTCCCCACCTGTCGGGCCCTCTGGCCACCTAGCGGTCCTCTCCTCAGAAGGCCTGCTTGTGGGGTGTCTGAGGGAGGGCGGCGGCTCCAAGGGGCCGCTCCCTATCTTCCCAGGCATCCTCCCTTCTCTCTGAGCTCCTGGAATCACTGCTTGATGAGCTGACTCGTCTCAGTGGGTCAGGAGATAAAAGCAAAGAGGAGAATTAAATATTCATCGGTTGCCTGGCTCTCTGAGCAAAGAGCTTCCTCTCCATCCCCAGGCGCTCAGCTCCCGGCCTCACGCACCTCCAGGCCCTCATGCCGAGCAGCTCGGCCTCCCTGCTCCGAGGAGGCGCTGCGGGAGGCTGGGCCGCGGGCGCAGTCAGATGGCCCACCCATGTGCCGGCGCCCGGGTCGCAGCCAGAGGCGAAGCCAGGCTGGAGGGGAGGCCGCGGCAAGGCGGGGCAGGCAAAGCAGGAGGGCAGAAGGGAATGAAGGGCTCAAGTTTTAGGGTTCTGTGTGAAGAGGCCACGACCCGACTGATGAGTTCAGCTCCCGAACTTGTCATTTACTTGAGGTACGGGTCTGGGGTGCCCCCCAAGTGTCCGCTTCTTCCCCGCCGTTCTGTGCAGTGCCTGGAACTCCACACACCGAGTCCCTTCTCCACAGCCTCGGAGCCCGCGGCCTCCAGCCCTTCCTCCCTCTGCCCCTCGGGTCCTGGGGCTCCGGGCCACCTGCTCCAGCCTCCCCTCAACACCGCCTCCTGGGGCACAGACCCCGCCCCGGGTCCGGGTCCCGGCCGCGCGGGGCCCTTCCCTCGAGCGCCCCCTGCGCGCCGGCCCGCCACGGAGGCGTTCTGCAAAGTCCCCAGCCGGGGGAAGGTGGCAGGGAGGAGGGGTCACCCCGACCCCTCCCGCCCCCGCCCCGCGGCACTCACCGCCTCCGAGTCCTCAAACCCGGGCACGCAGGAGTCGTCATACATGGGGGAGTCCGGGCGGGGGAGGCGCGCTGGCGCCGGGGGCAGGAGCGGCCCGGAGGCGGCGAGGACGACGGCCGCGCCCGAGATGTCCGAGCTGAGCCCTGCGCGCGGGCGGCGGGGCGCGGGGCGGCGCGGGGGCGAGCGAGGACCAGGCTCCGGGCTCCCGCCGCCGCCGCCCTCGCCGGCCCAGGTCCGCCGGTCCCGCCGTGCGAGCGCGCGCGGCCGAGGAACCCGGCGCCGCTCTGCAACAATAGCGCCCGCCCACCGGGCCCGCGGCCGGCAGCGGCGAGAGGAGGCGGGTCCAGCACCGCGCGCAGGGCGCGGGCGGCGCGGAAGGCTCCGGCGGGGCGGTCCTGTGGCGCGGGGCGGGGCGAGCAGGGCTGCGGGGCGGGCGCGCACGCGGGAGCTGCTCCCGGGAAACAAAGGGCTGGCGCGGAGGCTAGGGGAGGAGCGCGGAGGGTGGCGGCGCGGGAGCGGGAGAGGCCAGCGGGGCCGGGAGGGTGCGGAAGGCCGGGGATGGGTGGCGTTCGCGCCGAGGCGACTGCCAGGGCAAAGCCCACGGTAGTGCGGGGAAGCAGGGCTTTAGCGACCCAGGCCAGCGCCGCGGAAGGAGCCCAACAGGTGCCCTGCCGAGCGCTGGGCTGCAGCAGGGCGGCGCCCCTGCCCGGGAAGGGGTGCGCTTCGGGAGCTGGGTAGGCAGCCCCGCACCTGTTGCGCGAACAGGTTGCGCGCTAGTTTGGCCAGGACGAGGTTCCCCGCCAAGGGTTATGTCAGACATCGCTACCGCTTCTGTGGGACCTGGGTAGAACAGGGGTGTTTCAGGGTAACAAAAGGGAGAGGAAAGAAACTAGAGGATGGGCTGTGTGTGTGTGTGTGTGTGTGTGTGTGTAGGGCAGCAAATCTCCCTCTCGGTAAGGCCTGGGTGCGGTGGGCACTGTACTGCTTCCTGCTTCGAGCCGGAACCCCCGCTCTCAGCACCACTTACGTCTTTAAAGGGGCACTGAGACTTGAAAGAGTAGCGGCGCGAAGAGCTACCACCTTTTTCTTCATTTGAGCAAAATTAGTGCTTTAAACTTTGAATTCCCACGCGGATGCCCCAAGAGAAGGGTGTGAGGCGCACACGGTCACCCTTGGAGCACGCGCGTTGGTCTATGCTCTGGCTCCGAAGCTAAGCCCTCTTCCATTTCCCATCGCTCACTCCCCGGAGCGTGAGTTCAGGAATCTGCTCACCTCTTTGCCATCCTGGTCCAGAGGAAAATCAGAAAGTCAAAATTTGAAGGGGTGTGCTGGAATCTATAACAGACACAGTCCGCGGACGAGGAGACCACCCAAGCCAACTGGCTTCCTACCCAGACCACTTCTTCCTGTTCCCTCGGCAAGACCAGAGAGGAACCTCATCCTAACACTGTCCGTAGTCCACCTACCACCCAGGTGGGCCGGTGCAGCCTCGCTCAGCATCTTTCTCTTGCTGGAATTGGCACAAAACTTTGTTGGAAGCCCTGTGGCTGTACTGGAAGTTCTCGGTCTTCACTTCTACGCCCTTTCCCAGTTCCTTGGTATTCCTTGTGTCCTCTTTTTTCATCCTTTCTCAATTCCTTCTCTCCCTCAGGCAGGGAGAGGTGTTAATGAGTAAGACCCTTACAGTGCTCTTCTCCCGGGGTGGTTCTGACGGGCCTCTCCCAGCTCTGCAGCTACTCTGCCTCTCCTTTTGAGATGCCTCCTCCGCAGCGGGTGCGCAGTAGGTAACAGCGGATCCACCAGCAGCGCTAGTTCCTCACACAACCAGTTGTCTTCCTCCCCTGCTGGGACAGTGCGGTCCAGGTCTGCTCCTGAGGCATGAGTTGCCACGCCAACCGACCCCAGGAGATGGGTTCTCTATTTCCTCATTCCTGGGTCCTGCAGGCGCTTTGGAGCATCCTCCTGAGTCTCTGGGTTGCTACCCAATACCTTTCATCTCTCACCTCACCCACACCTGCCTACTCATGTCATTTCGGTCACACGGAAGGACACTGGGCAAAACCCTAAATGACGCGGTTAGGGAGTCGAGAGTTCTTAAGAGCCTCTAAAATACATTCTGTCCTCCAGTGTACCAGTAAGTTGGGCGAATCCCAGGCCCTCGGCACCGAGTGGGGGAAACTGAAGCAAGAGCTAGGAGTTCTGAACCAGGGGGAGGTCTCGCGCAGGTAGATGCTAGGCTGACCCCAGGGGATCCGGAGACAGACACCACAAGCCTGGCCCGGCCCTCTTAATCCAGCACCAGCTCTGGCTCCCTAGCCAGCTCTCCCCTCCTCTCTAGGCCCAGTACCGGGGAGCGGGGGCCGGGGCGCCCTTCCATCCTGGGCTTCACCTCCTCCGCTTCCCTCCCTCCCCATTCCGCAGTCTCCCCCAAATGCCGGCCCTCTCGGCTCATAGCAGAGCTCCCCCGACCCTCCACCGCGGTTACCTCGTTCAGCAGGAAGGTTGCACTGGAGTCAGAAAAAGACATAGACCGGGCTAGCGGCCTCTGCCCTGCGCCGGGCCGAGGGCTCCGAGGCGGGAGCAGGACCGGCCGCCGCTCTGCACCCCGGCTCCCGCCCCCCCGCACGCCTGGCCTCGCCCCACGCCCGCGGGCTCCGCCGTGCCTCCCTCCTCGGCTCCAGGTTCCTCCCCTTTTTCTCCTCCCTCCCTCTCCCTTTCTCGCCGCCTCCGCCCCGCGCTCTCGCTCTCGCTCTCGCTCTCGCTTCGCCTGCAGCCTAGCCTCTCTCCACTTCCGTCTTTCCTTCCCGCGATCCGCGTTCCCACTCCGAGCGCCTCCCTGTCCTCCCGTCCCCGCCTTCCCGCTGCCTCCCGCCTTCCCTGCCTCGGTCTCCTGCACCCTCCGCGGGCCGCCGGCGGGATTGGTTCCGAGGCTGCCCAGGCCCCGGGGCTCTGGGCGGAAGGTCTGCGCGCCCCCAACCTGGGCTGCGGACCCCAGCGCCCGGCGCCACGCCCAGACAACCAAACACGGTCCGCGCGGCCGGGACCCGAGCTCAGCAGAGGGAAGGACCCGGGGGAAGCGGCGCGCGGCGCCCACGCCTCGGGGCGCGCGCTCCGGGGCGCGGGAGCCACGTACATCGGCCCCTCAGGTGCGGACCCTGGCTTCCGCACGATCCCTTCGGGGACAGCCTGGCCGAAACGCACGCTCCCGTACCCGGGAACCTCCAGGGCGGCGCCGAGGTCTGCGTGCCAAGGAGGAGCGGGCACCACGGCGCGCGCCCTTCCGGCCCACTGCAGCGCCCCCCGGGCTTCCGGGCGGGTGCCCGCGCGCGCCCTCCTGGGCGCCACTGCCCGGGCCGCACCCTGGCCAGTAGGAGGCGCTGCCCGAGCCGGGCGAGCCGGGTCCAGACCCCCGGACCCAAGACTAACCGCTCTCGCAGTGCCCCAGGAACCCCAGCTCCACCTCCAGATCCCCAGCAGGGGCCCGGCGCTGCGCTCTGCCCACACCCGTGAGGCTTGTTCGAGGGCTCCGCACCCCTTCCCCGAGCCGGTCCTACCTCCATCCTCGTCTCGGGGGCTCCCGCTGAGCAGGGCCGCGTCCCAGCCAGGACTGGGCAGCGGGGGGCAGAGTCCGGGCCGCTCCTCGGGTCAGTACCCCTCCCGCCCCTCTGCAGCGCGTCAAACAGGACAAGCCCAAGTTCTGGCGGGGGCAGGGGGGAGCGGGGTGTAGCCCCACTTGCCTCTCTCGGTGCGCCCTTCTGAGCGGCCCACTTGCTCGCTGGCCCCTCCACACCCCCCAGCACTTAGGCTGGACCCTTCTCCGCGTGCACCCAAGACCGCAGCTTGGGGCAGGGGAGGCGCCAGGCCCTGTCAGGAGGCAGACCTGCGACCCAGTGACCTCAGCACGGTCCAAAACTCTACCAGCTCTTCTTTTGAATCCAACTTCCACAGGCGTGGGGGGTCTCAGTACCCCCCTGCGCCCATCCCCAGTGAATCTTGGGACACTGTCTCTCTCTGTTCAGCTGACCTTGGGGGGGGGCTGGGTCGGAGGAGACGTTCAACACCCACTTCGGTCCTAGGCAGGGTTTAACCTGGGGTGCCGCCTCCCCTCCCTCTGTGGTCTGGTCTGTGGCTCCCGGGTCCCTGGGTGCCCACTTACCCCGGTCCCTCAGCTTCAGGCCTTCAGAAGACATAAAGAGGTCCTGTGCGTTTTCATTACGTGAGTGGAGGTTTTGTGCTTTGGTTTTGTTTGTGGAGCTAATGGAGGGAGCAGAGGCTTCTTGGCAATAAGACCTGGAGGGAGAAGGCCCCCCCATTTCCCCCTGCTGACCACAGTTAATGGACTCGCTCCCTTGGGCCCTGGGGCAGCTTG
Source organism: Dinomys branickii (assembly GCA_004027595.1). Lineage (NCBI taxonomy): Eukaryota > Metazoa > Chordata > Mammalia > Rodentia > Dinomyidae > Dinomys > Dinomys branickii. Next base: position 54,100 of record PVLD010001803.1, read on the forward strand.
AGTTTCCATGGGAGAAGCAATTGTCCCTGACTCCCCTTGGCCCCCCTTCCCTACTCCCTCTGCCTGAACCTGCAGCCTAGCAAACATCTTCACCTTTTAAAAATAGAAGTATCAATTACTTCTCCCTGAGCCTATCAGAGGGGATCTGAGGTGCACGGGTTAGTTCCATGGTCCTCACTTTTCTCATTTCCATCCCAGCTGCTGGACCACAAACCCCTTCTCCATCTGCTGTGCAGACAAGGTAGGAAGCTCAGAGCCAGAGCCCGGGGAGCCTGCTCTCTCTACCCGGAGCTGCCGTCTCCCAGACCCTTCTTGGGAGATGACTGGTTCTACTGTTCCCTCTCCAGAACCTGCCCAGGAACAGGCCGTCTTCACCCCCACCTCCTCAGGTCCACTTCTCCAGCTTTGACCTCACAGTACCTGACGGCACTAAGAGGCCTCTCGCATGAGGGCATCTCTGCCTCTTTTTCTCTTGGCAGTTGAGATCCTGGGCACTAACATGCAGCTCCCCATGGCTTGCTACGCAGCCTTCAGCCCTTCTTCCTGGGAGTAGCTCAGCTTGTCTCCTGACCTCCCAGCTCCCGGGGTTGGCAGGGCCCCTGCTGGCCCTCCTGGCCAGTCCCTGGGCAGAGGTGGCTGTGTATTAAGAGGCTGCCCTACCTACCAATGTAACCTGATTTCAGCCTGACTTGTGTGGCTATGGTTTGCGGGGCTGGTATTTGAAAATCTGTGTACCACCAGGACAGCGGTCACTACTACGTGTCCATTCCTTTGCATCCTACCAGACCTAGAAAAGACTGTCCTTCCCTTCTGAGCAAATTCTGCGGAAGTAGCTTCCACAGGGAATCCCCACTGCCAACTCTTGCTGTTATGCTGGGGAACTTTCGGCAGCACCCTCAGCCTCTCAGTCTTATTTTCCTGACCTCAGCCTCAGGGCCCATGGTGTTATTTGATGCTCTGAGGCACTTTCAGCCCATCCCCTAATGTAGCACTATAAATACGTCTGAAGAGTTTCTTGCTGACAGTGCCCAGAAAGATTGCACTCTCCTTTCCGCAACCAGGCCTCTGGAGGACCTGGCAAGTGCGCCATGGCTTCTAGACCCAGCTATGGCCCAGGCTGGGGCAGACTGCGCCTGCTGTGTAGACCCGGGCTTCCTCTTACCTGTAAAGGAGGGAGGTGAGAGGGCTGAGGAGGTGCTTGGCTCTCATGCCCTTGCTGCCTGCAGTCTGGCACATTTAGTGTGGCACATAGTAGGTGCTTGTTGTTTAGTCTGTTGGTTGATCTATTGACTCCATTGTAAGTGCTGATTCCAGTTCCACAGAATGGACTGGAGTAGGGAGGAGGCTGGAATTTGAGCAGAACTCTAGGGCTACCCCAGGTAGAAGAAAGAGTATGGAAGACAGAGTCCCTAGGGTGGCCCAGGGATGGGGATGGGAGTAGGGCCCGAGGCTGGACTTACCGCCTTCTCACTCCATTAGAGGCGAAGAACTGCTCCAGTCAAACTCCTAAGCCTTTAGGATTCTCCATCACAGCAGTGCTTGGAGGGCAGCTCCTCACGTACTGCTCCACCACCACTGCATACAAGGTTTGTGAACATTAGAGGTTGCCAGGCAGGCTGGGGCTGACGTGAGATGGGGATGGGTGGTGGGGGTGAGTGCAGTGATCCTAGAAGAGCTGCTGAGATCATAGGCCTATGTGGTAGAGGCTCTTTGGGGAACTCCAAGGCAGCTGAAACAGCCCTGGGCTTCCAAAAGCTTGGGGCCCAGCAGACTTGGGCATCCTTTAGGAGGGGTCACCTGGAAAAGACTCAGAGCTACGGGGCAAGAGGCTGAGCAGGTATGAACAGCTGGAGGGGGAGCGACAACAAGGCACTGTGTTTGGACCCTTCCTCTCTGCCCTCGGGCTTATGCACTGTGAGCAGTTTATCTCTCTCTGGATCCCTCGTCTCAGCCCACATCAGAGCCCCTGTCTTACAGAGAACAGGGGCAAGGTACCAGCGTGGGCTTGGGGGCTGAGTGCCTACCGATCGCTCCACCGGCCTTCGCTCCTTCCCTTCTCAGTGTAAGGCTCTGACCGTGGTAGCCATCGCTGGCTTCAGAATGAGGGCATGATGCCTGCTGCCTCCCCGGGAGTGAATTATTGACGAAAGCATAGTGCTAGCTGCTCACAGCACTGGCCCCTTGGGCCCAGCCTTGCCTCTTTTTCGGGCAGGGTAGCATCCTGGAGCCTGAAAAGGGGATATGAGGATGAACAGGGACTGGACAGGAATGGAGAGAGGGGCTTGGGCCTTGGAGAAAAGCCTTCCTAGCGGAGAGGAATGGACTGATGATGAGTGTGGGCCCCATGCCTGGAATTCCAGACTGAGGCAGGGAGATTACAAATTTAAGTCCTGCTGAGACAGTTTAGCAAGACCCTTCTAAAAGCAAGATGTGGGGGGAGGGGCATATGTTAGTGGCAGAGTGCCCAGGGGTTGGATTCCCCATTGCCACACCAAAAGGTAGAGGGCAGGACATGGGTGGTGCATGCCTATAGTCCCCGCACTTGGTTGTGGGGGTGGGGGGCTGAGACAGAGGATTGCTGTGGGTTTGAGGTCAGCCTGGGTGATCTAGTGAGTTCAAGAGCAGCCTAAACTACATAGCGAGACTCTGGCTCAAAAAAAAAAAAAAAAAAAAAGAGTGGAGAGGAGAGGGAGAGAGGGCACTTTTAGGACAAAGAAAGCTGGTGGCTACCCTGGAACTAGGCTGTGAAGTGGGATTGGAAGGTCCTTGACCCAAGTGGCTATCCAGAGGTGGAGGCTGGACTTTATAATCATCTGGGGTAGCAGCCAGAAGGAGCCTGGTTTCTTCCCCAGATGACCTAAGCTGAGCACCAGTTAGGACTACAAGGTCATTCAGGGTTGCTCTGGGCAGAGCCTCCACACCACCCCTGCCCATAAAGGCCTACATGGGTGGGTTGGTGTCAAGAGCAGTGAAGTGTCAGGGTCCTCCCCAGATCTCCTGGCATCTTGAAAAGGCAGGATTTAGTCTGAAGACCAGACAGCAAGTCCAGATTCTACTATTCACTAACTGTGGGCAAGTCATGTATTATCTCAGAAATTTGCCTTGAAAAGAGGGGAAGAGCAATGCTTGCTTACCACGAGGGTCTGTGAGAATTCAACAGGGACATTCGTGTCTCATAAAACATAAACGGTTATGTCGAAGTTAGTTATTACTGGGGTAGGAATATCACAGATGGGAAGCAGCACATAGTGGAAAGAACCCGCATAGGGTCACTGACCGGTGTCTTAGCTCCTGCCTCTGACTAACCCACAGAAGGACCTCTGAGGTCCCTTCCACTTCTGAGACTGACTGCCGACAGCCACAATTAGTCAACAACTAGAACTGGATTCAGACCCAGGCCTTCCGCTTCATTACCTCCTGGGTTCTTTCCCTTACAGTGTGTGGGCCTGACACTGTAATCCACTGGGACCTTCCACGTGCTCAGTGCTGGGGACTCCCCCAAAAGTCCCCACAGCCAGAAGCTGATAGCATGTCACCCCCTTGTGTTATGCCTGGCCACACTCCTTTCCCCTTCAGGAGCACTGCGGTGAGTGGTTCTTGACACTCTCCTGGGGCAGCATGAATGTTACCAAGCATTTGGAATGCAGTTTTAAAAATTATCTTTTATTGTTGCATGCAGAAGCAGTGCCCGTGTGTTATGAAAAATTAGAAAATTCAAATAAGCAATTACACAAATCAAAACATCATACACAAATCAAAGCATCATATTCTCACCACCCAGAAATAACCAAGTATTAATACTTTTGACCTAATCTGTCTAGAGCTTTTTTCTTTCTCTCTCACTTTTTTTTTTAAAGCAGAGCTCTATCTCTAAGCTACACCCTCAATTCCCAGGAGTTTGCTTCCCTGGCAGGAAAAGAGAAGAAAACAGAGTAAAATACAACTCAATCATATAAATATTAAATATGCACCTTGGTTTATATTTATTTATCTACATCTGTGTAACTATATCCAAATCAAGATTAAAACATTGTCCTCATGCCAGAAGTTTTCGTTGGGTCCCTTCCTGGGTAAGATCCAGCCTTTCCTGGGTATGCTTATTCAGATTCTATCATACTATAGATTTACCTGAACTTCATGTAAAGGGGATAGTACAGTATGCACCTGTACTGTTTTGTTTTTTTGGGGGGGTTAAGACAGGGTCTTACTGTGTAGTTCAGGCTGGCCTTGAGTTCACTGTGTAGCCCAGGCTGGCGTTGAACTCACAGGGATCCTCCTGCCTCAGCCTCCTGAATGCTGGATTACAAGGATGGGCCACCTGTAGTGTTTTGTATCTGGTTTCTTGATGCGTTCTTACCAACATTTTAGTCATTTTCACCACTGTGTATTATTCAGTTATTAGAATATATCATAACTTAATTATCTATTTTTCTGTTGAACATTTGATTTGTGATGCTGAGGATGGGACCCAAGGCCTCTTGTGCATACTAGGTAGATGCTTTAGCACTAAGCTATACCCTTGGCCGTAAGGATCATTTAGAACAATTCCAAACTAGGCTCTGCTGAATAAAACTACTGTAAACATTTCTGAATATCTTTTGGTAGACACAGGAATTAATTTCCCTGGGATATACATCTAGAAATGGAATTGTTGGGTTATAGGATAGACTGTATTTTTTTTTGTGAACACACTTTTTTAGCAAGTGAGACCACAGTGAACATGCCATCGTGAACTTACTTTTTTCAATCAATGGTCTTCATCTTCCCATTTCATTAATTTTTATTTTAGTCAATATTCAAATCTCCCAGATGGCCCAAAATGTCTTTTACCATTGATGAGCCAGTCGGCACCCAGTGGGAGACCAGGCACTGGGCACATTCAGTCCCTTCCTGCCTGTCCCTAATTTACAGGGCCACTCATACCATGCCAGATTACTTCTGACAGGGAAGGAAAGATGGGTAGATAGAAGTCACAACATTTTTGTCACCTAAATTTATCTCATTTTTGCTGCATTTTATTTTTCAGAAAGGAATCAGTGGCTCCAAACCACACTCAAAGTGTGGGAGTTACTTATGCCAAGGCCCAAAGGCTACGGGCTCACTGGGAGACATATCCGGGCTGCCTACCAGCTGCATGATTTACTGCATGAGAAAATTCAGAGCAATTTAAAGGCACTTTCACATATATGTTCTTTAAACTTTAACCCCATGAGGGCAAATTTCCTTACCCTTATTTATACACAGGAAAACAGACTCAAACAGAATTTTCTCCTTCATCCTACATAAAGTAGATCTGTCCAGTCACCCTTTGTCACATTAATGTCTTGCTGCACACTGTTTTGAGCAAGGCCTTTTTAAAAATTTTATTTTAAAGAGGAAAAAAACCCAAAATTTCAAAATAGTATAATAGGAGGGTACCAATGGTTAATACATTGTGTATTGCTATCTTTAAATTAGTTACTCAGAGTACAAGATATCAGCACTTAATTGTCCAAACAATATTATCACAAACGTTTCTTTTCAATGAACTAAGACAAATTAGTATAACTATCTTAACTCTCATATATATATATATTTTTTTTCTTTTCCTTTCCTTCTTTTCTCCTTTCCCCCAGTCCAGTTTCTTCAAATTAGGCTTTTTCTTTTTCTTTTTTTCTTTTTCTTCAAACTAGACTTTTTAAGAGCGGTCTTAAATCCACAGCACAATGGCGTGTCAGGTGGAGAGTTTCCGTACAGGCTTTTACATGTGCGCAGCCTCTCCTACTGCCAGCATTACACCCCTGCGGTCAGCTATAAATGAAATGTAAATTGAACCTGCCGGACCCGTTGATGCCACCTGGAGTCTACCCTCAACCCTGTGTCCGTCCTCGGTGGGTGTGCCTTCCGAAGTTGGGGCGAGTGTGTAACAGCACACCATGTGCGCACCGTGTCCCACAGAGGAGTCTCACTGTCCCAGATGTGTTCTGTACTTTGCCTGTTCGTCCTCCCTCCTCCCTAGCACCGATCCTTTTTCTCTATAGTTTTGCCTTTTCTAGAATGTCATACAGTTGAAATCACACAAAATGTAGTGAAATTCTGCAACACAGTTTTCATGAGGTGTCATTTTCTTATTCATCTGTTGTTTACTGTCTGCCTCCCTGGATTAGAACTCAAGTTGCCTGAGACCCACGAGCCACATGTCTTCTTACCATGCAGCCCTAGCACCCAGAGTTGTGCTTGCAGCCTAGCAGGCGTTAATGAATATATATTGAAAGGAAGAATAGTCCAGATGTGGTGGCACATGCCTATAATCCCAGCACTCCAGAGGCTGAGACAGGAGGATTGCCATAAGTTTAAGGCCAGCCTGGGCCACATAGTGAGTTCAAGGCCACCCTGAACTAAATAAGGGAGCCTGTCTCAAAAAACAAAACAAAACAAAAATAATAAAATTCAACTGTAAAAAAAATTAAGAGAGCTAATATTGTGAAAATTTCCCTGAAAAATTTGATATTTGGGCGGAAATACCAAACTCCTCCTAAATAAATAGTTGTTCAGTGGCCCTGCTTTGTTGGCACCGACATGGTACCTCTTGGATCAATGTTCGCGGGTGCGTCCTTGATCTCTCTCTGTGGAAAACGTGAAGTTTTCAGGGATCACAGTGTCCTGATAACTTTCCTCATTTGGAATATTTTCCTGCTGGTATCAAAACTCAAAAGGCTTATCATTTTTTGTTTATTGGTTTGTTGGTTTGAGACAGGGTTTCACTATGTAGTTCAGGCTGGCCTCAAACTTGCAGCAATCCTCCTGCCTCAGCCTTTGGAATGCTGGGATTGTAGGTGTGCGCCCCCACGCCTGGCTCTAACTTTTTTTATCTTGAAAATTTTTAACCTAGAGAAAATTGACAAGAATGTATGTACCCTTCACTTAGATCCACTGGGTGTCAATACTCCCACATTTGCTTTATCTCTTTGTAGGTGTGTGATTTTCAGAACCACGTGAGAACCAATTTCAGACTTAGATCATTCACTCTGTGTTTACCGGATGTGTTTACATAGACATTGCTACAGGGCCACAAGGAGTCAGGAAACTGAACTTTTATTCATTATTATCTAACTGAAACTTACCCCACGGGCCCATTAGTGTCTTTAGAATCTGGGATTGATCAGGCCTCACGCATTATATGTAGTTATGTCTTGTGAGTCACATAAGCCCTTTTTATTTTAAAACGGAATCTCACTAAATCACTAAGTTGTCTGGGCTGGGCTCAAAACAAAACAAAATTAAAATTGTTAATTTCCTGCTGTTTTTCCTTCCATAGCACTGGTATTTTTGTATTGGCCTGGGCCTCCCATTTTGTTTTCAGACACCATTTTTTTAATTTTATCTACATTGAGCTCCAGAGAACTTGGGGCTACGGGGACACAGGCTATTATATATATTTTCATAGTACTGCGGATGAGCACAGGGCTGGCCCCAGGCATGCGAGGCAGTGCTCAGGTGCTGAGTTGCACCCCAGCACAGGTATTTTGGGAGTGTGCTGGCCGATTGTCTCAGAAATATCCTTCAGTCTGTTTCTCTGGGATTAGACTCAGGTTGAACGTTCCTGTTAAGAGTGCTACCTAGGCGGCACCGTGCCTTTCTCCCTGCATCCCTTTAAGGGTGCACATGTCAGATTGTCCTGGTTTGGTGCTGTTAAATTTGTTCCCTTGGTTAAGGCAGCTTCTGGGGCATTTTTCTTAACCAGAGAGGATGTTGCCTTCAAGAGGAGGAGGGAAATGAGAGCTGCCAGGAAGAGACCGGAGAACAGACCTAGCATGGAGAGGCTCTAGTTCTTAATTTTTTCTGGGGCCCAAGACTGTGTGGTCTTGTCGCTGCTCCCTGCTGTGGAGGTTGTGGGCATTGGCTTCTTCCAAGCCAGTGTGGCGGGGCCCAGCCTTCACCTTCTCTCCCCCAAGCCCCAATCCCAAGCTGAGGGCTGAGACCCACCTGGGTCAAAACAAAATCAAAAGAGGGTCTTGCCCAGAATACCTTACCCGCAAATGTGCACTGTGCCAGTGGTGCTGGCAGGGGGCAGGGAAAGATGCACTCCATGTCCCTGAAAATAAGACCTAGCCAGAAAGAATCAGCCTGAAAACTAGAGACCAAAAATGTCAGCCCCAGTAAGCCTGTCCTTGCCTTACCCTCGGCACTGAGCTCCACACAAGCCCTTTTTATTTATCTATTTATTTTATTTTAAAATGGGATCTCACTAAATCACTAAGTTGTCCTGGCTGGGCTCAAAACAAAACAAAACAAAACAAAACAAAACAAACCTCCTCCCAAAAAGAACGAACAAGGAAAAAGGTGAACATACACAATCCAATACTGTCTGACCCTAGACTAGGGGGAGATTGTATGTCATCTGCAGCAATATGGGGGTGAACCTAGAACACACTATGTTAAAAGAAATGTCAGGCACAGGAAAATACAGGACCTTGCTTCTGTGTGTGGACTCTGAAAGAGTTTTTTTTTTTTTCTTTTTGAAACAGGGTCTCACTATGCAGTTCAGGCTGCCTTTGAGCTTTGTAGTGCAGGCTGGTCCTGAACTTGCAATGATCTCAGCCTCCCAAGTACTGGGATTACAGGTGTCTGGCATCACACCTGGCTAACATGTACATATTTCAAACCATGTTGTACAGAATAAATATATATAATTTTGTCAATTAAAACAAATAAACAAAAATATTAAGTGTTAAAAATTTCTTAAAGCATCAAAATAGCATTATTCCTAATATACCTAAAAATAATTCTAGACTGGGTATGGTGGCACACACTTATATCCCAGCAGTATGAGGAGCTGAGGGTCACAAGTTCAATCCCAGACTGTGTACCTTGGTGATTTAGCAAGATCCTGCCTCAAAATAAAATAAAAATGGGCTAGGGATGTAGCTCAGTGTGAAGGCCCTGGTCAAACCCCAGTATAAAAGAAAAAGGGCTCAGTACTAGAGACCTTACTTAGCATGTACCAGACCCCGGGTTCCATCCGTAGCACTGAGGGAAAGATTCTCTTTAATCCACAGAATATCTTCAAATTTCCCCATTGTAAGGAGGGTAACTGCGATGGGTTGGGGTTGGGAGGGACTTCAAAGGCCCTTGAGGAGGAAGTGGGTTTTGAACAAGGCCTGAGGTGATAGTGGCCACCTCCTGTGGTGGGCAGACCTGTGGCCACGAATGACCCTCCTCTCCTGTTGTGCATGCCCTCGGTGGCCCCTTCCCTGTGTACAGTCTGGCCAGGGATGTGCGTCTACCAACAGTGCAGCAAAAGGGATGGCACCCCTTTGATTAGGCTGTGACAGACTGTGGCCTCTGTCTTGCTAGCCGACTTGCTGGCTCGGAGGAAGCAGCCTCCGCCCCTCCTCCCATTGGGGATGGAATCTAGGGGCTTTGCAGTGATCTATGTCCAGCCTTCTTAAATTAATTTTCAGACAGTTTTACTAAGTTGCTAAATTGCCTAGGCTAGGCCTGAACTTGTTTTAGTAGTGTTTTTTTTTTTTAAGACAGGGTCTTGCTATGTAGTTCAGGCTGGCTTTCAATTCACTATGTAACCCTGGCTGGCCTTGAACTCACAGTAATCCTCCTGCCTCCTGCCTCAGCCTCCTGAGTGCTGGGATTACAGGGGTGCACCACCATGCCTGGTACAAACTGCTATGCTGGAGAGGCCTTGAGGCAAGGAACCAAGTCCTGTCAATGACCACATGAGTTTGGAATTGGATCCTTCCTCAGTTAGTTACTTTGTGAGACTGGATCCCCAGTTGACCCCTTGTTTTTAGCTTCACGTGTCCCCAAAGCAGAGCACCCTGCTAAGCCATACCCAGACTCCTGATTGGCAGAAAATCTGAAATAAATGTGTGCTATTTTTTTTTTTTAAAGATGTGTGCTGTTTTAAGCTACTAATTCATGATGACCTGGTCCTTGGGAACAGATAACTCACTAATTTCATAAAACAGTCTTACATATATAAATCATCACAATCTCATTACTGAGGAAGAAACTAAGGCTTTGGTTAAGCTCTTTGAAGAGCTTGATCCCTTGTCCAAGGTACAGGTCATCTCTTGGTTGCAGAAATAGAAACAGACTGTAACTAACGTGACCAGAAAAGACATTTATTGGAAAAGTAGTGCTCACAGAATTGATGGAAAGGCCAGAGTACCAAGCTTAAAAATCAGGCAGGAACAAAGGGAAATTGGGTGGCAGGATGATGGAAGAGCGCGCTGCTCCCAGCTCAAAGCTGCTGGCCGGCCGTGTCTGTTCATGTAGCTTGGGTGAGCACCGCACCCTCTGGCTCAGTTTGCAGTAGACACTCAGAAACGTTTTATTTGACTCAGAAGGAAAGGGTGATTCTAGAATGGTACAAAGAGTAGGTGGCTAGCTCAGACCGTGAAGGCTCACAAAGGCCTGATGTAGCCCTTTGTCCTAATGAACTGATATTCCCAGCCTTCCCAGAATTTCCCTTACTGCCCCTAGGAGCTTGTGAGCTTCTGATTGGTGAACTGCTACCGGATGGGCAGCAGTGCCAGCAATATACCACCAGAGGGCACAGGAGACTCGTAAATTTACCAGGGGGGTTTGGAGGCATGGAGTGTTTGATGCCACAGAACAGGGTGGTGGTGAAGGCTGAGGAAGTCCGGCTTGAGGGGGTCTCCACGGGCTGGGTTCCGGGCACCCAGAGAAGGAGGAGCAGTGGTGCGGACATCACGGTTTCTCTGGGTCTTGTGGCTCTGGCTGTTCTCATCCCACTCGAAAGCTTTGGTTCTCCTGGGCTTTGCTTTGAGATCTTGAGAGGACTTTGAACTCTTCTTTTTATGGCATCAATTCTCCACCTGTAAACACTCCCCCACTCCGTCAATCCCGGCTCAGCACTGGAGCACAGGGCAGGATGGGGGGGTGTGCCTTGGCCCTGCCAGTGGGGTGGGGTTGAGGTGGGCAATAGTTTTCCCAGAGTAAGCTACCCATGGCAGTGGGGTGGAAGGTGTGTATGGCTTCTCTTTTGGACCAGAACTTTCAGTGCCTCGCATGTAACAGGCACTTAGTAAATATTTGTCACCTGTCAATAATTATGTGATGTGCCTATGCCGAGGGACCAAGGCAGGTCACTAGGGCACTGCACCTGCACAGTATCCGTCTTTCCACTTCCCAGCAGCCTCTGTTACTGTCCTTGCCCACGGCCGCTGTTCCTCCTTCCTGGGCCACTATAATAGCTCCCTAAGCTTCCCTTGCATCCCTTGATCCCCCAAATTATTCTCCACCCAGCAGCCAGCATGATCTTTCAAAACCATAAGTCAGATGATGCCACTTCCAAGCTTAACACCTTTCAAAGGCTTCTCATTACACTCTGAATGAAATCCAAACTCCTTATCCTGGTCCATGAGCTTCTACACTAGCCAGGGCACATCCTCCCCTCCCTCATCTCCTGCTGTCTTTGCCTTCACTGACTTTCTTTTTATTGAGCACAGTGAGCTTGCTATTGCCTTAGGGCCTTTGCATTAGCTCTTCCCTCTGCCTAGAAGGTTCTTTACCCAGGTTCTTTACCTGGGTGCCTCCTGTCCGTCAGGTCTCCAGGCAAATGGCCCTTCATCAGGGAAACCTCTCTGGACAGCCCAACCTGGGCTTCTCCGCCAGTGACTTCCCGTCCATCCCCAGCTCAAGGATCACTATAGTCCTTATTACCATCAGCTGTCTTCTCATCTACTCATTCCTTTTTAGAAGGCCAGCTCCAAGAGAATATGGGCCCTTTCTACTGAGCTTAGCCACTGTATCCCAGCATCTTATTAACAGAAGAGGGTCCACTATATATACAGTAGTAGGTGCTCAAATGTTCGTGGAATGCATGAATAATGGCACTACCTGAGAAGGTGGGGAAGAGACGTTCTGTCCCTCTGACAGTCATTCCATTCCCGAGGAGGGGCGGGGTCATGGGGTGGGATTGCCCCAGACCTACTCCAACCCTGGCCCTAGATGAATCTGAGAGACTGAGTGGTCATTAGTGGCACAATCATGGCAGGGATGGGACAGTGGACAGGGGATACTTGTTGGACTGAGTGTGGGCTGTTTTACATATTTTTATGTATTTATTTTTTGTGGTGCTGGAGATTGAACCTAGTGTGTGCTAGGCAAGACACTACCGCTCTCCAACTGAGTTATATAGCCCCAGTCCTATGTATCTTTTGTACTTTTAGAAAATAAAATGTGCAGAAACCTGATCTTTCAGGTAAGAAAATCAAAGAATGGTTATTTGCATTGTCAAAGTTTAGCTGTTTCCCAAACAAACCGAGAAAGGATCAGGAGGTTCAAGCCATACTTGTCGCATCACAGGGATTTTTCAGCATCGTGCATTCATGGAGTGTTGTCCAGGTATGGAACTTGCATTTACCTACAGTATATCCTTCAAGTAGGAATTTCCTGAGGATAAGGGGTTGAGAACACATCCCTTGTCCTGCATGATGGCACAGGGTTGTAATCCTAGCTACTTGGGAGGCTGAAGCAGGAGGATAACAACTTGAAGGGGAGCCTGGGAAGCTTAGTGAGCCTCTGTTTTGTTTTGTTTTGCTTTTAAGGTAAGATATCTCTATGTAGTCCTTGAACTCATTGTGTAGCCCAGGCTGGCATGGACCTTGCGGTGAGTGTCCTCCTGTCTCAGCCTCCTAAGTGCTGGGATTACAGCTGTGTACCACCGTGCGTGACTTGAAACTTTTAAAATAAAAACACAGAAAGAGCTGGGGATGTAGCTCAGTACTCCCTGGGTTCAATCCTCAGTACCACCATTTAAAAATAAAAATACAGCAGTCTTGTGACTATGATTTGTATTATAAAAACCTAAAATGTCAACTGAGACTAGGCCAGACTTGGAGAAATGGAGGCAGTTCCTTTTCAAGGCCTCTTCTTTCCCCTTCTCTTTGTAAGGGTTAAAACTTCCCATTAATTCCGGATTTACTGGGGTTTTTCCATCCTGCGATAAAGAGGTCCTTTCTGAATATTCTGTTTACTGCGGTGGTTTTCAAACTAGGCTCAGCAGGGCTGGAGTTCTATAGTCTAGGTCCAGGGGTTCTGCTGTGAAGACTGAATAACTCATGTTCCAGTTCAAAGAAAACAAACTGATAGGATTTTCTCCACTTTCGTTCCTTCCCCCCCCCCCCCCCCCCCCCCCCCCCCCCCCGGGACCAGGGATCGAACTCAGGGCCTTAGTGCTTAGCGGGCAAGCACTTACACCACTGAGCTATACCTCCAGCCCGGATTTTCTCCACTTTAAGGTTTTTCCATATTATTTTCTAACGCTTTTGGTGCCTGTGAGACTATTTGATCTGTCATAGCACAAATTTATGAATTGGGTGATTTTAATACTTTCTTTCTTTTTCTTTTGAGACTGTCTGCAGCCTAGGCTGGCTTCAAACTTGCAGTAATTTTCCTGCTTCAGCCTTCGCAGTGTTGGGATTATTGGGATGTCCTGCCATGCCTGGTGTAATCTATTAATATTTGACCATATTCCGATAGGGGTGCTATTCCTTTGAAGGGCTCAGGGTAAGTGCAAGAGCCAAGCTTAGGGATTCCATGTTCTCTATCCAGCTACTTCCCACCAAACCTTTTAAAAAATATTTATTCATAATCTGATGCTAGCAAAAAAATTGTTTTAAAAAAAGGGGTGGGGGAAAAAAGAATTGAGATGTGTTATGTACATATACCAATTCCCCACAATGAATATAGTGATTATATACTGCAAACATGTACTAATAAAAATTTAAAAATTAAAAAAGTATAAATGCAAAAAAAATTTGTTTGTGGTATTGGGAATTGAACCCAGAGCCCGTCCACTGAGCTCCAGCTCCAGCCCTGTATTACTTTTTATCTGAGACAGGTTCTTACCAACTTGCTAAGTTGCTCAGTCTGGGCTCACATTTGAATTCTTTTGCCTGGTCTCCTGTAGCTGGGATTCCAGCTGCACAGCCCCTGCCTTGGGAGCCTCCCTAAAGAGCCTTGGTGCACTTTAGAGACAGATACTTAGGCTGGAACATATGTACAGCAGGTAACCTGGTTAGGAAGGGGCTGGCGAAAGGCCCACACTATAACCTGGGGGTGTGAGGATTCCCAACCATTGCAGTCATGGCAGGAGTTCTCACATTTTTTGGATCATGGGAGCCAGAAACCCAAGGCTGCGACTACCCATCAGTGTGCTCCCCATAGCCAGCAGAAGAAAGTCAGCTTCCGGGGAGATGGCGCGGACCAGCACAGTCCCTGTCTGAGGTGTACACAGTCATAATTACAGTACGGCAGAATCAAAGGGCCACTGGATCGGGGCCACTGGCCATGCGTTCTGGCCACACTTCCTTTCCCTGCTAGGGTGTGACTTGTAAGTCATCTCACATTTCGAGGGATCGGCTTCCAAAGAGACTGCCTGCAGGGGATCATCTTCCAGACGGACCCATCGCTGACTTACCTATCTTGGGGAATTACTGAAACTTCCTGTGCGTTACTCGTCCCTTCTGTCCCTTCTTGAAGGTTAGGTGATAAGGACAACATCAAAAGTTGTGGGAGGACGGAGGACGGAATGAGTTCTTTCATGTCAGGGGCTCAGAAGAATGCGAGGCACGCAGCAAGTGCCCTGTAGATGGCTGCTCTCCAGTCAGTGACAGTACAGCACCTGCGATACATCATCTTTAGCTTCCCTGCCAGGGTGAATATGACACAAACTTAAAAACTCAAGAACTGAGCGTTTCCACCTACACCAGCTTGTTTCCGTCTATAAAATAATGGACTAAAATCATTTTAAGGTACCCTCATAATCTACAGTGCTAAAGATAGACTTGACGAGGGCTCGCTGACGGTGGCCCTGCTCTACAGAAGGGCAACAGTGCAGAGCAGGAGGCCACAGCAACACACAGCCTGCCTCTCGAGGGGAGGCCCTGTGTGACTGCCACGTGCCCAGCATATTTCTCCGGCTCCTTTCCTTGGTTTCCAGATTTTTCACTTGAAAATAAAGTGAAAGACAAAGACTTCCACTCCAAAATATAGATTTTCCATGCTACGAGCCCTTCTCCGTATGGAGGCTCGCTGCTCTTGCGTCCACTGTATGGCTCCCAAACACATCGCTCCGACAGGCCCTGGCAGATGCCTGACTCAGGTTGGAGCGGGCGTTCTGAGTGTGGACAGCCTCCTTACCTGAGAGGAAAAGTCAGGCCAAGAGGTCAGTTACAGGCGGGGCTGCTGGCCTTCCAGTCTGCGGCAGGACCAGGACACGAGGCCGCTTTCTCCGGTTCACTTTCCATTCTCTTCTCTAGGGACGCTAGGGCTGGAGCCCAGGGCCTTTCCCGTGCTAGGCGGGGGTTCTACCCCTGAGCTCTGTCTGCAGCCCACATTTCCCACTTATAAACCTTATAACCAGCATTTCACTGTCTTATCCCGAAAACCCTGCACAAAAGGGGGGGGGGCAGGTGTAAACCACTGTTTTTATTTATTTTAGTTACTGGAATCTAACTCAGCACTCGGCTTGCCAGGCAGGTGCTGTGCCGCTAAGCTATCTCCCGGCCCCAGCCCCAGACCAAGCCCCATTTTTTAGATGGGGCTCAAAGTATATTGTTTACAGTGATAGACGGTTGATAAGTAATACAAATCTTGTTTCCTTAACTCTTTTTCTCTCTTCCTTGCCTCAAGTTCTGTCCTGGGCTTGGGGAATCCCACTGCGGGTCTGGAGCGGACAAGAGTTGTGTTGCGGCGCTTTCGGGGTGCTAGGCCTTGAAGAGTGAGCAGACGGGGAGGTTTGGGTCGCGGGGGAGGCAGCCTCGGGTACCCACACGGTGGGGCCGAGCGGGGAAGCGGCCGCTTCGGGCAGGGCGGGATGGAAGAACGAGCTAGCACGGACGAAGGGAAGGCGCGAGGGCTGAGGAAGCCCGGCCGTCCCCAGCGCCCCGTCCAGACTCGCCTGCACCCTGGGAAGCGACCCCCCCTGCTTCCACCACTTTAGCCGCAGGGTTAGGGCAGCTTTCTCACCGTCCCCCACAGGTAACTGGGGCCGCTGCCCCGCGCGGGGAAACAAGTACAAGTCCCACACAGTTTTCCGGCTCGCGACCCTGGCGAGGCCCCTTCCCGCAGGGCGCTGCCCATCGGCGGCGCACAGGTGCCGCCCAGAGCCGCCCCCGCCGGCCGAGCGCGAGGCTGGGTCGGGCCACCCGCCCTACCGGGCGAGGAAGGGCGCGGGCGGCCGGCGGGCCGCACACCTGGCGCCTGTGGAATGAGATCCCAATTAATCATTAAGCCGAGCTCCCCGGGAGGGCGCGGGAGGGCGGCAGGGTGAGGAGGGGGCGCGGCGGCGGCCGGCCCGGCGGCGGGAACCCGATCCGCGCGGCGGCCGGGGTGGGCGCGGGGCCGGCGAGGTGCAGCCGGCGTGCGCGGGCCTGCCCGGGTCCCCGCGGGGACGGGGGCCGCCTGTGTGCGGGCTGGGGGCGCGGGCGCGGGCGGCCCGTCCGCGGCCCGGGAGCCGCCGCTCGGAGGTCGGGGCGCGCGGCGCCGCGGGGGAGGGGCGCGGACAAAAGGCGCTTGTGCCTTTAAGGCGGGGAGCCCGGGAGCCGCGGGGAGGGGACTTCTGGATCCGGGGTAGAGGGCGGCTGCGCTGGACGGCGGGGAGCGCGGGCGCGGGGCCGGGCCGGGGCGCCGGCGGGGCAGGGCCGGGCAGGCCGGCGGCCGGCAGGTGAGCGCGCGGGCGGGCGGAGGGGCGCGCCCCGACGGGGACGGCGCCGGGGCCTGGGTGGGAGCGCGCGGCGGCTCTGGGGGCGCCGGCGACGGCAGGGCGGCAGGGCGAGGTCCCGGAGGGTTGCGGCGGCGCGGGCTCCCCGTCTGCCCGCCGCCCGCGCCGGAGTTCGCGGCGGGGCCGGGAAGAGGGAGGCACTGCTGGGGGAGGGGCGGCCGAGGGCCTGGCGGGGCCGCGGTGATCCTCCAGTTCGGGTGGGCGGGCTGCGTTTGGGGGGCGGGCTGTCCGTGTGCGGGAGGCGCCCTCCACGCCGTCGTCGCGGATCTGCGGAGGGGGGCCGGTGTCAGCCCCTCGCCCGGAGGCCTGCTGCAGGCTGGCAGGGGCCGGCTTTGCTTAGGGAAGCCCCAGGGATCGGCTGAAAAGCCACGGGTGGAGGTCATGACGGGAGACCCTTCCCCATGCAGCTTTCTCCTCTGCTACAGCCTCTCTCCGAGCTGTGCCCTCCGCGAGGGGTTGTGCGGTTGGGGCTGGAGGTGGAGCGTTTTGCAGTCCTCCGCAGGCGCCGGTGCTGGGGCAGGGAGGGAAGGGCGCGCCGAACCTACAGATACAGGCCCAGGGAGGCTCCTCTGCATCTGGAAAGGCCTGGAACTGAGGCCCACGTCCCAGCAGGGTGGGCGGCGCTGGCGCTCTTGGGCCCCGCCTGGGCGGTTTCTTCTGCCACGAACTTTCTGAAATGGTTTTAAAATCCCTGGAGCCTCCTTTTGCCAATGAAGGCAGGGGCAGATGGCCCCCGGGGACAGGATGGAGAAGAAGTGTTGCGCGAAGCAGTGGGCAGAGCCAGCCTCCGGGCTGGGCCAGGCCTTCTTCAGACTAGTTGCAGGCAAAGGGTCAGGGTTTGGGAGGGATTTGAGGTCTGGGACTGAATGGGACGTGGAGCTGTGGGCCTGGCAGTGCCTGGAGCCACAGGTCCATGAGGAGCGTGGGGCTCAGGACTGGGAGGAGGAGGTCGGAGGCCCGAGGCCCAGGAGCCTGACTGGATGAGCAGGGTGAGCTGTGCCCCTGGTGCTCAGAGTGAAGGGTTTCTGGACAAGAGTGCTGGGTCCTGGGGTAATGGCCAGGACGGGCAGTGCCAGGAGTGAGGGCAGGGGTGGGATGGCTCCAGTGGGTGGACAGTTACAGGGCTCAGGAGTTGTCCCCTTGGGGATGCCAAGGGTTCTTGGAAGGGTCCTGTGTTCCCTGGACAAGGTCTGCCCCTTCCCCTGGGGGTGTGAATCAGATGCCAGAATGTGCTTCCAGGGGCCTGGGAATGTGGCCGGAATAGGTCTTTTAGGAACAGTGGGAGGTAAGGGCAGGGGACAACATATGGGAGGTGACTGAGGCAGAATTCTGGGGAGGGGTGGTGCAAAGCCTGCTTACTCTGGATTCTGTCCCCAGCAGCTCTGGAGAATGACAGCTAAGGACACAGGGACAGATAGAAGCAGGCATCTGATTGACTGGAGGAATGTGTGTCCTTGCTTATGATTCCTGTGTCCCCATCTCTTGGTAGTGCAGAGGTTTAGGCTCAGAGTAATATAGAGAGGAACTAATATTTATTGCTACCTGACAGGTGTTATTAGATTTCTTTCCCATTTTAGAGATGAAGAAACTGATGCAGGAAGGTTCAATAACTTGAGCAGCGTAGTGTGCCTAGGAAACAGTCGAGCTCAGGTTTGAGACCTGGTCTCATGCCAGAGATGTTTCTAATGAAATGTTTTGATGAGCCAGGCTTTCTTTGGTGACCTTTTCCAAATGCCAGCTTGACCAAGTCTTGTCCCCCTGATCTGTCTTTCCAGATGGAGCTGTTGGTGATTAAGAGCTTGCAGGGTGTGCAGCTGTGGGATACAGCCGGGGCTGACAGAACAGGACTGAGGGCTAACCGGGGTGCAGGCCTTGTGGTGTGCAGAGAGGTCCCCTAGCTGCCTTCTGCTTTGCAGGTCCCTGGGTGTCTGCTTGGAGTGCTGCTTGTCTGTCTTAGCGTCTGGTGCTGTGGCCACCTGGGGCGGGCTCTGGGTACACTTCCCTCTGGTGCCTTAGTAGGTACACATGTGCTCCTAGCTCAGCAGGTTTAGATGCCAGGGCCCCTAAGTGCCCTGTGGGTGTAGAGTGTCCCTGAGTGGGGACATGGGCATGCATGGACGACTGTGTTTGTGCTTGTCTGCTCTGCACCAAGGCTGTTGCTGTGGGTCCTCACCTTGCAGTTCTTCCAGGAAACCTGGGATCTGAGAGTGATTGGGTTACCCAGGGTCTCAGCGACTTGGGTGAACCATATAAAACTGTTGTGGGCCTTGGGTTTTGTTTTGTTTCTTCCTGTCAAATCTCTCCTGTATCCTAGATGGACACAGGAATAGCTTCACAGGATTCTGATGAAGATCTAGATGGATTTGGGCATATAAAAAGACCTTGAAGCCGGGCATGGTGGCACGTGCTTGTAATCGGGCACTTGGGAGGCTGAGGCAGGAAGATCACCTGGGCTACATAGTGAGTTCAAGGTTAGCCTCAACTACATGGTGAGACCCTATCTCAAGAAACAAAAACACAACCACCCCCCAAAAAAACCTTAAAGAGTTTAAGAAATAGATAAAGTGCATGGGCATATCCATTTGGCAGCCATCCATGTACTCAGCAAATGTTTGGATCCTGTAAGGTGTTGTAGGTGCTACGGGGAGCAAAACAGGCCCAAACTCCTGCTTTCATGAAGTTGACGTTCAGATCAGGGGAGACACTGAACAAAAAAGAAAGATGTGTAGAAATGCAGTTGCTGGTAAGGGCTGTGGAGAAAGAGTACAAAGCTGTTAAGAGAGATAGGGAGCCCCAGGAAGGAGAGCTGCTATTTTAACCAGTGGTCAGAGAAAGCCTCACTGATAAGGAAACACTTGGGCCGTGACCAGGAGGAGCTCTTACTCCAGCAGTAGAATGGGAGCGCCAGGGTCTCCGGTTGGCCTGAGTTGGTACACTGGGGACAGCAGAGAGGCTAAGGTGACAAGGAAGTGAGGAAGATCGAGAGTCAGGATTGTCCTTACCAGTGACTGTTTCTAGCCGCTCTATACCCGTGCCCTGAAGCTGGCCTGCTTCCCGTGTTTTTACTTGTGTTTATTGAGTTCCTCCTGTAAGCTGGGCCCAGGATGTGGCTCAGAGTTAAGGCGCTGGACAAAACAAAAAAATCCTTCCCTCACAAAGCTTAGAATAAGAGGGACAGAGACACATTAAACAAGGAGCAATTGAATTTGAATTACAGTCAGTGCTATGAAAGAAATATACAGAGGTAAATGGCGCCAAGCTTAGTCTGGGCCACAGCTGGGAAGTCATCCCAGAGGAAGGTACACTCAGCTGTGACCTGAGTGAGGAGCTGAATTGAACTTGATGGAGTGTGTGTGTGTGTAAGAGAGAGAAGAGGAGGAGGAGGAGGAAGGATGTGGAAGGAGATTCCCTTTTGTACAGAGGTCACTGATTGGCAGCTTATAGGCTGAACTTACTCTGTAGATGACATTTATTTGGCTTGCAGTGTTGAAAAATGTGGGTTAGTTGCCAACATTTAAAAATCAGGATATACTGCATTGAAATCTAGAGGGTTTTTTTCTCTCTCTTTAGCTTCTGTTGAAAGCTCAGAAGCTCAAGCTCTTCTGGACAGCAGTGGTACTGTGCTGGTGCTGGGGTGCTTGCCTCCACGGTGTGGGTGTGGACTCTTCCTCTCAGCTCCCCTGAGCCCTGGCTGCTTCGTTTCTTGACATGGGTGCTGAAGTTTGTCACTAGCAAAAAATCAGTGCCATTAGGGAAGAGGGGATTGTTCGGGTGCTGCCCGTGGCTTGAGGTAAATCTAGCCTGGGATCTTGGTTCTCCCACGTATGCAGTTGCTGGATCTTGAGCAAGTTTCTCCATCTCTCTGTTTTGGTTCTGTGAACGGGGAGTGATTTTTATGAGGATAACGAGTATGAGCCACTTAGTGCAGCTGTGGTAAGTGCTCAGATCATGAGCTGCTGCTGGTGGCAGTAGTCCTGAGGGTGGGACCGATACTGTCTCTTACATTTTCTCCCAGCAGCATGTCATGGTTTAGTGGCCTCCTGGTCCCCAAAGTGGATGAACGAAAAACAGCCTGGGGTGAACGAAATGGGCAGAAGCGCCCGCACCGTGGGACTCCGGCCAGTAGCTTCTGCACTCCACGCTATATGAGCTGCCTCCGGGATGCAGAGCCACCCAGCCCCACCCCTGCAGCTCCTGCTCGGTGCCCCTGGCAGGATGAAGCTTTCATCCGGAGGGCTGGGCCGGGCAAGGGCAGGGAGCTGGGGCTGCGGGCAGTGGCCCTGGGCTTTGAGGACACTGAGATGACCCCAGTGGCAGTGGGGACGACTGAGGTGACATCCGATGTAGCCGGCAGGAGTGGATGGTCGTGCTGGCGCCGGCTGGTGCGGGTGTTCCAGTCGAAGCAGTTCCGCTCAGCAAAGCTGGAGCGCCTGTACCAGCGGTACTTCTTCCAGATGAACCAGAGCAGCCTGACGCTGCTCGTGGCGGTGCTCCTGCTGCTCACGGTTGTGCTGCTGGCCTTCCATGCCGCACCTGCCCGGCCTCAGCCCGCCTACGTGGCTCTGCTGGCCTGTGCCGCGGCCCTTTTTGTGGCACTCGTGGTGGTGTGTAACCGACATAGCTTCCGCCAGGGCTCCGTGTGGGTGGTGAGCTATGTGGTGCTGGGCATCCTGGCAGCTGTGCAGGTCGGGGGTGCCCTGGCAGCCAACCCACACAGCCCCTCATCAGGCCTCTGGTGCCCCGTGTTCTTTGTCTACATCACCTACACGCTCCTGCCCATCCGCATGCGGGCTGCTGTGCTCAGTGGCCTGGGCCTCTCCACCCTGCATTTGATCTTGGCCTGGCAGCTCAACCAAGGTGATGCCTTCCTCTGGCAGCAGGTGGGTGTGGAGGGCATTAGCACGGGAAGGGGAGGGGGCTTGGTAAGGCAGGGTGGCTGAGGCATGGGTGGATCCCGGGTGCAGGATGTCTGGCTGCACCTGGACAGTCAGGTTTCCAAGGTGCGCCTCCCCTTTGGAGCTGGGGACAGGACACTGGAATGAAAAAGACCTCAGGACCCAGTCCTGTGCTCTGCCTGTGGGCCAATCTCTAGCTCTTTGGCCCGAGACTGCGGTGCTAACGCAGCCTGTGGAGACACTGGGAGTGGAGTGGGAATGTGGTGGGCCGTGGGGGCAGTGTTGAGAAGGCCGGCTTACCTGGGATTCACAACCCTGTCCCCAGGTTGGCCCCTGAGAGCAAGGCCCTAGTGCCATCCCTGAGGGGCAGCTCTAGATGGCGATCTGAATGGGTGAGCAGGTTGTGCATGGAGTTGGCAAGGGAAGAATTACCACTCGGAGGAGGCCATTTCTGAGGGGACAGGGAGGGCGGAGAGCTGGGGTCAGTTCTGTTGGGCTCCAGTGGTGTGAATGGGGTTGGGCTCCAAAGGGGGGGCGTGCTGGAAGCTGACGCCATCCCATCCTTGCCCACTGGTGCCAGTGGCCTGGCAGCCCTGCCTTGAGGTTCCTGCTGGCCCTGCCTACCCCCTTGGGGGTGAGTGTGGGTGAGGTAGGGCTTGATCGTACCCTGTAGAGAGAATGAGGACTCTGCTGCCTGGCTGCTCTGTGGATCTTAGACAGTTGATCTCACCTGGGAACTCTGTAAAACGGGTAAAAATACTACCTCCTCCTGAGTGTCGCCGCTGGCAGCCTTCTTTCCAGAGTGCAGTAGGGCCCACTGGACAGGATGGGCAGTTACCTGGGGATGGTGAGCTGCGGGGAGTGCTTTTGAGAGACCTGCCTGGGGAGCACAGGTGAGACTGCTGTAGGCGCAGCCTTGTCAGCACCGGTCCTGTGCTGTGCTCTACCTTGCTCCCGTGAAGGGCCAGCCTCCTCCTTGCCAAGGACTTGTGTCCTGTAGCCCACCTGGGCTCCCCTGTGGGGAGGAAGTTGCCTGGAGCTACAGGGTGAGAAGCTGGGTGCCCTGGCATGAGGCCCTTTCCGGCCCAGCCTGTGCTCCAGAACAGAACGTACCTTTTTAAAAGTAACTTTATAGCCCATTTGTTTGTGGAGCACATGCCCCAAGGGCACTGTCGGACCTCTTAAAGGGCCAGGTCCCTCCACCCCTGCTAGTCCCCCAGCTCCTGCCAGGTTATTGTCACGCATGGCTCTCCTGGGGGTGAGGGCCCTCTGCTGGTGGGCTTCCCCACCCCCCCAGCTGAGGGTTCCCAGAGCGAGGCCTGGCCCTGAGTGGGGAGGCCCAGCCTCAGAGGGGCCAGGGCTCCTAGCCTGCCTCCTGCTGGGGGTGCCTGGCTACAGTCTCAGCCCTGTGGGTCTAGGCGGGCACATCCTTGGGGTATAGAAACCTGTGCTGCCCCTGTGCCTGCCTGAGGGTCATGGTGGCCCGCACAGCCTCCTTTCAGCTGGGAACAGTTCTCTGTCCACTTGGGCTCAGTAGCTTCTGGATGGGGCGGGCTTGAGGCCTCTCCTTTCTCAGGTGCATCCCTGCTTGTGCTTGGAGAACAACGCTTTGGACACACTGGGCAGTTTCACCCAGCGACCCCAGGCAAGCTGGGGTCACCTGCAGTGGCCTGGCACCCCCTTTCCCCTGGCTGCGGGTGTGTGCAGTTATTTCAGTCTTACCCCTGCCCCTTCCCTCCAGAGTGACTCACATTTTCCCCTCGGGCTCCTGGGGCCAGGAAGGGAAGTTGCCTGATTTGCTCCCCGCTTTACTTCTACCCCGCTAGGGACTATTCTTAGAAGCCCCAGAGGGAGACAGAGTCCCCTTTCACCCCTGCTGCTGAGGCGGAGCTCCATTGGTTGGTTGGGGACCTTGTGCGCTGGCCTGGGAGAGACGCTGTGAGGCCGTCCTAGTGGCCAGGGCTGAGCGGCACCAACCCTTACTTCTACACAGAGGAAATTGATGTCCCAGAGATGAGGGGCTTGTCCAGGTCTGCAGGGCTGGTTCTGGTTCGCCTCCCTCCTCCCAGGCCAGAGCTCTGCCCCTTCCAACTTTGGGGTGGAGCCAGGTTAACCCCTGAGTGTCCAGAACCACTGGGGCCAGCTTCCCTGGGATGTGCTATCCAGCCAGTGCGGCTGAAGGTGGCTGAAGAGCCAAGTGTAGGGGGTTTTTACACCTTGGGTTGGCCAGGCCAGGCCAGGGGTGGCACCTCATCCCATCAGGGAGGGTTTTTCCATCATAGAATTGACGATTCCAAAGCCTCAGCTCTGAGGCTGAAGCTCAAGTGCTAGATCCAGGGACATGAAGAGAACTCTTAGAAACCTGGAATGCATTAGAAAATAGGATTAGGACACAGGCTTTGGAGGCTGACTACCCTGCACTCAAGTCCTACGCCAGTCACACCAGTTGTGCAGTCGTAGGCCATTTATTGGGCTGCTTTTTTTTTTTGAGACAGGGTCTCACTCTGTAGTTCAGGCTGGCCTTGAACTCACTATGTAGCCCAGGCTGGCCTCGAATGCCTCCTGCCTAAGTCTCCTGAGTGCTGGGATGATAGGCCAGCCTATCATCCACCCCTCACTTTTAAAGTAAGATGCTGTTACCTAATTCATAGTTGTAAGCATTACATTAGTTAATGTATAGAAAGTGCCCATAGAATCATGGGTACATTGCAGGAAGCCAACAAAATAGCTATATTGGTAATAATAATAATGGTCATTATTGTTTTCAGTCTTCAGGGCAGGAGATTTTGTTTCCTCCTTGGAGATTTTATTTCCTGTTTGAGTTACAGATGAGCAAACAGGGGCCCCAACAGAGAGATAAGCTGGCTTGCCCTGGGTCACTTGCAGGAGGACAGAGCACTCAGGTCTCCTGGGTGCTGCCCTGTAAGGAGAACCACATGGGGAGGAACCTTTTGTTTACGTGTTTGTAAGGCGGAAAATCACAGGCTGCCGGGCCTGAGCATACCTGCCCTGCTTGGTACTCCTGCTTGCTGAGGCTGTGGGATGATCACCTTTCTAGCCATGGAGCCATCCCAGACAGAGGGCTGGGATCTGGATTCTTGTGGGGACTGGGAAAGAAAGATTGGAGGGTTGGGGACAGGCAGGGTACAGACCCTGGCTTCCTCCCCAAGGAGTGCATCCAGAGAGAGCCTTGCAAGATGCACACGTGTGTGTGTTGCGAAGTGGGCTCCCATCTGCCTGTGCCTCCCTCTTGCAGCTTGGTGCTAACGTGGTACTGTTCCTCTGCACCAATGTCATTGGCATCTGCACACATTACCCGGCCGAAGTATCTCAGCGCCAGGCCTTTCAAGAGACCCGCGGTTATATCCAGGCTCGGCTGCACCTGCAGCATGAAAATCGGCAGCAGGTGGGGCTGCTTCCTGACCAGGACTTTCCCTTTGCTATCCCCTGGGACCACCTTGCAGATCGGATCTGCTGCTTTATCCAAGTCTGTGGGATCCTGGGTGAATGATCTCCCCGGCCTCTGTAGATGCCCCCTGTCACACTAGGGCTGTGTCCTGCCTAAGTGTGTGAGGGAGTAGACAGGAGACACTGGGAAGACTCAGGCGGGCTGACGAGTGGGTAAGGATAGGTGTCCGCAGTGGCTCTGCTGGGGCAGGTCTGCCTGCAGTCAGGAGGAGCTGGGTGACCAGAGGCGTGGGAGTGCTCTGGGCATGTGCGGGAACTGGGAGGATCAAAGCGTGCAGCAGGGATGATAGCAGTGCCCTGTTGGAACCACTGGTCTAGGAACGGCTGCTGCTGTCAGTGTTGCCCCAACACGTTGCCATGGAGATGAAAGAAGACATTAACACAAAAAAAGAAGACATGATGTTCCACAAGATCTACATCCAGAAGCATGACAATGTCAGGTAGTGGGGCTGGGAGGATGCCAGGAGGGTGGGGAGGGTGTGGGAGTCAGGCTGCATGGCCCACTCCATCCTTTGCTGTCATCCACAGCATCCTGTTTGCAGACATTGAGGGCTTCACCAGCCTGGCCTCCCAGTGCACTGCGCAGGAGCTGGTCATGACCCTGAATGAACTCTTTGCCCGGTTTGACAAGCTGGCTGCGGTGAGGGTGCTGGGGCTGGGGACAGTGTGCCGAGTGTGGTGAGAGCACAGCCTTGCTGTTGGCAACTAGGGGTGCGGGGCAGACAGCATCTGCAGTGAGGCTGGGTGGATAAGAAAGTAAAGGTGACCCTTCCCTCCACCTCTTCCCCTTCAGGAGAATCATTGCCTGAGGATCAAGATCTTAGGGGACTGTTACTACTGTGTGTCAGGGCTGCCGGAGGCCCGGGCAGACCATGCCCACTGCTGTGTGGAGATGGGGGTGGATATGATCGAGGCCATCTCGTAAGCAGCGCCCCATCCCCAGGCGTCCTGGAATTGTGGGTGCCCCAGACTGCTCCTACTCTGACACGTGCACAGGGATTTTCCTACCTTGGCTGGCTCTCCATCTTTGAGACCTGTCACTGGGGAGGGGAGTGGCTTTTTCTCCAGCCTTCTCAAAGACATGTGTTCACCTTTGGAGTTTAGCCAGCTTGGAGGGGTGGGGAGCGAGGGTGGCGGGGGCCTGGGGCTGCAGGGACACTATCTCAGCCAACCAGAGGTGAGAACAGTGACTCCTCCTCTCCCAGCTCAGTTCCACAAGATGCTGCAGGCTTTGCTGAACACAGTTCTCAAGCCTGTATGCTGAGCCCCGTGCAGCCTTTGTACCATACCCAGCTCATTCTGTGCTCCTGTCTCCTGTGTCTGGGTCTGTCCATGCCTACTGGACTGCCTGGATTCTGGGCTGGGGCAGGGCAGGCTGCACCAGGGCTGACCCAGAGCTGCCCTTCACAGGCTGGTGCGTGAGGTGACGGGTGTGAATGTGAACATGCGTGTCGGCATCCACAGTGGGCGCGTGCACTGCGGTGTGCTCGGCCTGCGGAAGTGGCAGTTTGACGTGTGGTCCAACGATGTCACCCTGGCCAACCACATGGAGGCGGGAGGCCGGGCTGGGTGAGTCAAGGGTCCAGATGGTGGGGCTTAGGGATGGTGGAAGAGCCAGGCCTTACCTCACACCCCTGTACAGCCGTATCCACATCACTCGGGCCACGCTGCAGTACCTGAACGGGGACTATGAGGTGGAGCCAGGCCGTGGCGGGGAGCGCAACGCGTACCTCAAGGAGCAGCGCATCGAGACCTTCCTCATCCTGGGGGCCAGCCAGAAACGGGTCAGAGCTGGGGCCTGGCCGTGGGCTGGGGAGACAGGCATGGGGAGGAACAGATGGGGGTGCACCCGGGGGTCTTCTCAAGGCACCTCCTGTGAGCCTGTACCTACATGGCCCATGCAGAAAGAGGAGAAGGCCATGCTGGCCAGGCTGCAGCGGACACGGGCCAACTCCATAGAAGGGCTGATACCACGCTGGGTGCCTGATCGTGCCTTCTCCCGGACCAAGGACTCCAAGGCTTTCCGCCAGATGGTGAGGAGGCCTTGGTGCAGGACCTGTGGCCTCAGTTTCCTGTCTTTCTCTCCACTCCATGTCCTTCCTGCAGCTTCCACCCCCACGTGTGCTTTCCAATGTTGGGGTCAGGAGAGAGGATTTCATCCCGGGGTCCCGGGGTCCCCAAAGTGTGTGTGGTGTAAGGATGCCCTCAGGAGGGTGTTAGGGAGGGAGAGTGGAACTTGGGGGGGGGGTGAAGGTGGCTGGGACCTACACTTCACTCATACTCTCCCGTCTCTTTCTCTAGGGCATTGATGATTCCAGCAAAGACAAGTACGTCAGGGTCCTGAGGGGGGATGAGGAGGGAAGGCAGCTGCCCCTCGGGTGGGGCTGTGGGAGCTGAGCCCCTCTTTTGTGCACCTTTGATTGTATCGAGAGGGAAGAAGAACCTTGCATGCTCACACACCCTCCTCCACCCATTGTATGGCATGGCTCAGGCACCTGGTAAAATGTGTCCCCCGTCCTCAGCCGGGGTGCCCAGGATGCTCTGAACCCTGAGGACGAGGTGGATGAGTTCCTGGGCCGTGCCATTGATGCCCGCAGCATTGATCAGCTGCGCAAGGACCACGTGCGCCGGTTCCTGCTCACCTTCCAGAGAGAGGATCTTGAGAAGAAGGTGTGGAGGACGGGCGAAAGAACAAGGCTGGGGGGGGAAGGGCAGGTCCAGGCAGGGGAGGTTGAGCAGGAGATGATTTGGGGAGTGGGAAGGGACCATAGAGCAGAGGGGGATTCACGTCAGTTGGGCCAACTGCTTCTGCCCTTGAGGCCCCTGGTGGTGCCCTGCCCTCGCTGTCCCGGGAGAGCCCAGGGCCCAGCCCAGCCTCTTCTCCCTTAGTACTCACGGAAGGTGGATCCCCGCTTTGGAGCCTACGTTGCCTGTGCCCTGTTGGTCTTCTGCTTCATCTGCTTCATCCAGCTCCTCATCTTCCCACAGTGAGAGCCCTACCCCCATTTCACCACTCCCAGACCTTCCTAAACAGCAGGCAGACCCCTGATCCCTGGAGCCTGCACCCCTGCCTGTACCAGGGATGAGGACAAGGATGCCCAGATGTTACTGAGTAACATTTTCCCTGGCCCTGTCCCGCCCCAGCTCCATGCTGATGCTTGGGATCTACGCTGGTATATTCCTGCTGCTGTTGGTCACTGTGCTGATCTGTGCCGTGTACTCCTGTGGTTCTGTATGTAGAGGGACTTCCCTGGGGCATTGGGGTTGGGCAGGGAAGGGTCCCATTGGGGGAGAGAGGAGAAGCTATGGCCTCTCTGGCTGGCCCCCTTCCAGTGTGGCCTTCCTTCTTGGCTCATGTGCCTTCCGCCTCTTGGTCTGTTGCTGTTCCAGCTGTTCCCGAAGGCCCTGCAACATCTGTCCCGGAGCATTGTTCGCTCTCGGGCACATAGCACTGCAGTTGGCATCTTTTCAGTCCTCCTTGTGTTCATTTCTGCCACTGCCAACATGGTAAGGATTCAGTGGGAGTTCTCCTGCCTTTGCTCAGTGCCAGGCACTGCTTTGGCACTGAGAACACAGGGGGAGTAAAACACATCCCCTGGAGGCGGGGGAGGTTAACTCAGTTCCCCACTCATCTCCTCACTTGTCACCCCTGGTAACTTTAGCCCTTGGGCATGACCCTTGCAGCCCCTTCCTTCCTTGGTTACCCTGATGTACACTGGCTTTTGCAGTTCACCTGTAACCACACACCTATACGGACCTGTGCAGCCCGGATGCTGAATCTAACACCTGCTGACATCACCGCCTGCCACCTACAACAGCTCAATTACTCTCTGGGCCTGGATGCTCCCCTGTGTGAGGGAACCGCACCCACCTGCAGCTTCCCTGAGGTGTCCGAGCAGTGTTCAAGCAGAGGGAGATGTCCTGGCACAGTTATTAGCCCCTATGTGCCAAGCCTGGTGATAAGCACTGGGAACCCAGGACTCATCAGGGTCCCTAACTCCAAGAGCAACCAGGGGCCTTGGTGTGGTGTAGGTTGGAGGCAGAGGGTGATGGGTGTTGGGATTTGAGGGTTGAAGTGGGGGATGTAGGCCAGGCAAGGGAGTGCAGGGTTTTTCCTGCCCTGGGTGCCGGCCTCTGCCATCATCCAATGCTGCCTCTGCGGTTGCCCCCTAGTACTTCATCGGGAACATGTTGCTGAGTCTCCTGGCCAGTTCTGTCTTCCTGCACATCAGCAGTATCGGCAAGCTGGCTATGATCTTCACCTTGGGGCTTATCTATTTGGTGCTGCTTCTGCTGGGCCCTCCAGCCACCATTTTTGACAATTACGACCTACTGCTTGGTGTCCATGGCCTGTAAGTTTATTTTCAGCTCCTTCAATGCCTCAGGAGTCTCTAACACTTAGGTCACCAAGAACTTCTCCAATGCCCAGGGCCTTGTATCCTGGGGGTGAACAGAGCTGTGTTTGGTGCCTGACGAAGCAGGCACCTCATCCCTGGCGAAGGAAGCAGATTGGGGAGTTCTTGGCATGTTACCCCAAGGAAATACCAGGGAAACCCCTGTGTCTTTTGACTAAACGTTGAAAGAAAACCCCTCTCATATTCCCTGGTACTTTTCTGCCCTGTTTTAACCAAGTGTACATCACATAGCTGTGTGGTGGCAGAGCCCTAGCTTGGAAGCACAACCTCTGACTCCTGCATGAGGGCAGTGGCTGGGACCCACGTTGGCTTTTCCTGCCCAAAGCTCCCTCTGTGGTGGTATGTGGCTATAGCTTATCGTGGTAGAAAGAGCCTCTGGAGTCTGCTAGGGTCAAATCCCTGCCCTGGTGTTCATTAGCTCTGTAACCTTGGACAGGGGAGTCAACTTTTCTGAGCCTCCATGTTCTCATCTGTCAATGGCAAGCCTGCCTCTATCACAGGGTAGTGGGAAAAGTTCTAGTAACTAACATATATGAAGACTGTCTTTTTTTTTTTTTTTCATATATGAAGACTGACTTCATGCCAGGCATGTGCTGAGCCTCGCATGTGCATTATTTAGATCTGACTCCTGTTTTACTGATGAGGAAGCAGAGACTTAGAAAGTCACTTGTCCCAGGTCATATAGCAGGTCAGTAGTGGAGCCACAAAGGGTAGAGTCTCAACCTCTGCTAACTAAGGAGTTAGTTAATGAAAGGAAAGGCCCTGGCCAGTGCATGACTAGTAACACAGCTTGACAGTGCAGTCTTTCCTGTCCATGCCAGCCCAGCCATTCAGGAAGCACACACGACTTTCTCTCTTGTATGTTCCCACCAGGGTTTCTTCCAATGAGACCTTCAGTGGGTTGGACTGGTAAGTGGGGGCGTGGGGGGGCAGCAGAGGGTGAGGCTGGGGGATGCCCCCGTCAGGCACCAAACACAGCTCTGTTCACCCTCAGCCCAGCTGTAGGGAGGGTGGCCCTGAAACACATGGCGCCTGTGATTCTGCTGGTGTTTGCGCTGGCGCTGTATTTGCATGCCCAGCAGGTGGAGTCGACTGCCCGCCTGGATTTCCTCTGGAAACTGCAGGTGACTTGGGTGGGCCTTTAGGGGAAAGGATGGGACCTGGGGGCAGAACCAGGTCCAAGTCAGAGATGCATCTCTTCTAGCTGAGGCTCAGGGTGCCCCAGACCCACTCTGGCCCCATTGTGTCTATGTATGTGTTCTCTGTGCCCTGCCTGCCCTGTACCTGGCCTTTCTGCCTGTTCTTTTAGGCCTCAGCTGTCCATGCCCTTGGCCACTACACCATGCATGGGAGTATTGGGCTGTGGGTGATGGGTGTGGTGTTCACAGGCAACAGGGGAGAAGGAGGAGATGGAGGAGCTCCAGGCATACAACCGGCGGCTGCTGCACAATATCCTGCCCAAGGACGTGGCTGCCCACTTCCTGGCCCGGGAGCGCCGGAATGACGAGCTCTACTACCAGTCCTGTGAGTGCGTGGCCGTCATGTTTGCCTCCATTGCCAACTTCTCCGAGTTCTACGTGGAGCTGGAGGCCAACAATGAGGGTGTTGAGTGCCTGCGGCTGCTCAATGAGATCATCGCTGACTTTGATGAGGTACTTGCCAATTGGCTGGTGCTGGTGGAGCAGGGAGTTTGGGACCAGGGTAGTAGAGGGAATGGTGGATGTACGGCCACAGGTGGAGGGGCTGGGTGGTACTTAGAGAAAGGGAAAGTTTAATGGGATCTAGAGAGGTCATGGGTATGGATGAGCATAGGGACAGCTGAAGCAGGGACAAGAGCCCATGAAGGTGTCAGAAGGAACAAGGAGTCATCCCAGTGGGGCAGGGTCGTCCTTGTTGGGGAGCAAAGAGGACAGAAGGGTCTGTGGGAGATAGGAAAGGGACGAGGTAGATGTCTGGAAGAGGATAACAGTAGTGTGTGGACAGAGCCCCAAGACACCAAACCAGCAAAGTAGTTCCCCGAGTAGAGAAAATGGAAGCAAAACGTGAGCAACTGTCCTGAGCACCACAGTCTGGAGTGAGCTGCTCACCCTTCTGGAGGGCTCCCCAAAGGTGAGGCTGGAGTAACTGGTGCTCAGCGTCCTTCCTGCTGGTCTGAGAATGGGCCAGCACAGTTCACCTACAAGTCCTTGCCTGGCTCCTTGATCCTGCGCTGACAGCAGCAGCTGGAAGTGGCTCACCAAGGTGGGGGGGGGGGCGCGTGCATGGCAAGGGATGAGGCGGGCTCGCTGGTGCACAGCGGGGTTTGGCCTCTTTGGCCTCAGCCAGACCCCTGCACTGCCCAGATTATCAGCGAGGAGCAGTTCCGGCAGCTGGAGAAGATAAAGACAATTGGTAGCACCTACATGGCTGCCTCTGGGCTGAATGCCAGCACCTACGACCAGGTGGGCCGCTCTCACGTCACTGCCCTTGCAGACTACGCCATGCGGCTCATGGAGCAAATGAAGCACATCAATGAGCACTCCTTCAACAATTTCCAGATGAAGATCGGTAGGAGGGCCTGGCTCTCAGCAGGCGTTCTCAGGGCTGTTTAGGGGTGAAGCTGAGCATATGGGCTGGGCTGGGGTCCGAGGTTCTCCACCAGGGCTCCTGTGGGCTTCTCTTCCCTTCTGTTTTCTAGATTGTCTTATATTCAGAGACTGTTTACTGTGGGCCTACTATGTGTTGGCCTCTATACTAGCTATCTTAAGTACATTTAATCCTTTTGTTAACCCCATTTTAAAGATAAGGAGCTGGGCATGTTGGTGTATGTCTGTAATCCAGCATTCATGAGGCTGAGGTGGATTGCCATGAGTTTGAGGCCAGCCTGGGCTATAAAGTGAGTTCAAGACCAGCATGAACTGCATAGCAAGTCTGTGTATTTAATAAAGACACACACACAAAAAAGGAAAAGTAACTCAGACAAAAAGTGGCTAAGATAGGATTCAAAACCAAGCTTTCCAGCACTCCAGTGCCCATGTCCTTGTCTGTGGCTGATCTGAGAAGAGGTATTTATTATTGGATGGACTGGTAGAAGGCAGTGGTTAATAGCACACAGGTTCTGGAGTCAGACTGGTTTGACTTCAGGCAGCTCTGCTTACTGGTTCACACCAGTACCTTTCTGTAAAATGGCAGTAATCCCTGTGTTGGAGAGGTGGCGAGAGGGTGCAGTAGGGTAAAATGCCCACTCCAGTAGCGGGCACAGAGTGAACACTCAGTGGATTAGCTACTCTTATAGAACAGTTGTTTCAGCTGAGGGAGCTTTGCAGCCCACATACCCAGGTCTTTTTTTCTGAGATGTCTTACGTAGTTTACTCTGGTCTTGATCTGATATGTGGCCCAGGCTGACCCTGAATTTATGGCAGTCCTGCCTCCAGGCTCTAAGTGCTGAGATTGCAGGTACACCACCATGCTTTTTTTTAAATATGAGGTATTAGGGATTGGACCCAGAACCTTCACGTTGAGCTACATTTTAATTTTGAGATGTAGTCTTGCTAATTCACTAAGTTGCCCAAGTTAGCTTGAACTTGTAGTCCTCCTGCCTGAATCTTCCAGAGTGCTGGGACTAAAGGCATGCACCACGCCAAGTGCCAGGTCTTCCATTCTTTACCACCAGATTTGTGCCTTTCCCCTTTTTCCTCGGGACCCTCCTCCAGATGCCAGGAGGTGGGATGGCCCTGGAGCGGTCACTAGGCTCAGTCTCTTGCCTTTCTTCCCACTTCAGGGCTGAACATGGGCCCAGTTGTGGCAGGTGTTATTGGAGCTCGGAAGCCACAGTATGACATCTGGGGGAACACAGTAAATGTCTCTAGTCGCATGGACAGCACAGGGGTGCCTGACCGGATACAGGTGAGGAGGCTGTGAGGGGTATGGGTCCAGAAAGTGTCCGTATGTCTCTATGCAGGGAGGGGCAGGGCGGCAGTCTTCTGCAGTGGGTGGGGCAAGGGTTGGGAAGAGAAGCTAGGGCTTCTGCAAATGCAGCAGGAAGGATTCCAGACTAAGCAGGCTCCCCTCACACTCCCCCAGGTGACCACAGACCTGTACCAGGTTCTAGCTGCCAAGGGCTACCAACTGGAGTGTCGAGGGGTGGTCAAGGTGAAGGGCAAGGGAGAGATGACCACCTACTTCCT
Organism: Dinomys branickii; assembly: GCA_004027595.1. Lineage (NCBI taxonomy): Eukaryota > Metazoa > Chordata > Mammalia > Rodentia > Dinomyidae > Dinomys > Dinomys branickii. The sequence goes on from PVLD010001803.1 coordinate 87,794, forward strand.
CAATGGGGGCCCCAGCAGTTAGCAGGGCCCAGCTGCAGATTCAGCTGAAGGGACCAAGGTGGGCATTGAGTGGACTCTGTGCTTGCTGGATGGAGCTGTGCCAGGGGACACGGAGCCTCTAAACCTTGCGGATCACAAAAGGGAACACCGCAGCAGGCTGTACTTGGACCATGCTCGTCTGCCTTCAGACTGGTGAACAGGGACACCGAGAAGATTGTGCAGCTGACTTTCTTTTATAATCGGGGTAGGGCTGTTTCTTCTCCTTTCTTCCAGCTTTTGGGAGCAACAGAGGAAGCAGTGCAGATGGGGGCACCCTCCTGCCTGAGAGGTGAAAGTGGCAGTTGCCATGCCTACCTTTCCCTGTCTGGATCACAGGCTCAGGGCTGGGTCTTTTCTTTCCCTTTTTCCTGGGAATATTTTTACAAAGACTGGGGCAGGCATGAGGAGTGCCTGTTCCGTACTTGCCTTTGCTGTGCCTGCATTCCCAGCACTGGTCCTGGGCACTGCCAGTCCTACCCAGGCCTCCCTCCTGGGCATAGGGCAGGACAGAGATGTTCTGAGGACCCAGCTCTACCCACATTATCAGGGGAATGTTTCCATTTGCCAAATCCTAGTCCCATGATCTGTCCCCAAAGGGGAACACTGGGACCTGTGACAGTTCAGATTTAGCCCCAGTTCCTGCACATTCCAGGGAAAGGGGCATCTGGTCTCACTGGTACTGTGAAAATGCCCAGCCAGAGAGCCAGCCTGTGTGTGGGTGTGGTGATGTCAGATGATCAGAAGCTGGACATTCACCTACAGGTGCCAAAGAATGCAGGCGGCTAGGTAGAGGGATGGTGCCAGGCTTGCTCTGAGGCTCAGCTGTAGCTAGGATCAGGTCCCTTGATCCCAGCACTTGCTTCTGGCAAGGGGGGCATGAAGCATCTCTGCCCCTTCTGTTGCCAAATAGAAAAGGATAAGGGCACAGAAGAAGATGACCCTGATCTCGAGCCTGGCCTCCCAGGTCCTGGCACTGGGGAGGGCTTGTGTGTTTGTATAACTGTGTGTGCATGTTGCGCTGTGTGCATATCTATTTTCCAGGTCTGTGTATGTCCCTGTGCTCCTGCTCCTCAGCTCTCCACCCAGGGTTGCCTCTCTCCTGTGGGCCTCTGTCTTCTGGGAATAAGGCAGGGGGTTTTCTCCTTCAAGGGATGTAGGGAGGTACCCAGCTTGCATAAGAGTGGTACGGGGTATGTAGCAGGAGGAGGGTAGACTGGGGAGAGGAGTCTTTTTTGTGCCAAATCCCTAAGTGCCATTTGGGGCCACGTGTACAGTGTGACTGTCTCCCTGCTTCAGGCAAGGACCCAAGTGCCTGCTTGAGCCTCAGTGCTCCATGCACTTGAACTGTCTGGGGTTTAGTGGGCAGAGGCCCAGGAATTTCCTGGGTTCCCCAGCTTATGTCCTGGGATGTGTTATGTTTTGGGACTGGGGCAGCCTGGGATCCTTCTGAGGACCCAGATACTGGTACTAGGGGATGGGGGAGGAGACCTTAAACTAGGCTTTCCGGAGCCTTCAGCTTGTGTCTAGCATGTTCCTGGCTCCCAATCCCCGTGAAGCCTGCCAGGGCTGCTGGAAAGGTTAGGAAGTTGGATTCCTTTCCCTGCATCCTCCTTGACTCCGGCCTGAAGTGGCTGGTGCCTTGGTTTCTCTGTCTGTACTTATTTAAGCCAGAGGCATTAGCCCAAGTTTTGCTTGAAGATTGTCATGTCCTGTAGGTGTCTAGAGAAGCAGAGGAGAAAAGAGTTGGGAGGGGGAAGAGCAGGCATTGCCCCTGCCCCTCCCCACGCTCCTCTGACACACTAGCTCCTCGCAGAGGCCCGTTTCTGGCATGGTACTGCCTGCCCTGGGGCTCTCCATGTATCAACCAAATGAACCACCAGGCACTTCATTAGCCAGAGCAGAGGAGGAGAAATGCCAGCTGCTTCAAGACAGAAAACTGACTCCCCTTCCCATCCAGCCATATGCCCGGATAGGAAGGATTCCTTGGTGCCATGGGGAGGGGAGGGTATAAGTGAGCCAGAGTGGGAAGCCTTGGGTGATTTGTCTCTTGCTTCTTGCCAGGTGGGAGGGTCCTGTTCACAGCCTGGCTCCCTGTACCACAGTGCCAGTCATGCCCTTCCTCGGGGTTACCGTTGGCCCTTTCCTCACCAGGTGTGGAGGAGTTGGGATGGGAGGCCATGGGCTTTGGTTTTATAATGTAACCACTGTGGGCATGGGGGAGGGTGGTGTACCATGTATTTCAGTGAAATATTTAATATATTTAAATATCAATAAAATCAAAATCTTTGTAAAATTTTCTGTTCTCTGCAGCTGTTCTGGGCCCTGGGTTGGGTCAGAAGTGGCAAAGCCTGGTACAGAAGTCAGCCTCCCGCCCCAGGCTCCATGTGCTGCTCTCATCTGTAGCCTGAGGGCTACTTGTGGCTTTCTGCCTGCCAAGGTGCAACCTCAGTGTCCTCAGAGAGCATGAGCATCATGCGGACCCGCTGTGTGTTTCCACATTTGACCCTTGTCATTGACAAGCTAAATGAAGACCCCTGGAGTTTTCTTCCAGGGACTTGGCCCCTCCAAACACCTCATACCAAGATCTGGCATCCTCAGGAGTCTCACACACATGCTCTCACAGCAGTCTGGGTACTGGGGTATCTCCCCACACCCCACTTCCCAGTGACACAGCGACCTCTAATCCAGTCTATTTATTCTTTTGTGATCCCCTCCTGCCATGACTAAGTCCTGGGACACTTCTCCCTCCTTCCCCAGTTTGCACTCCTTTCACGGTTCATCTGTACATCTGCAACCACATCATCCTCAATACTAACTGAAGGTTCTGTCATTGAGAATACAGTGATCCATAAACCTGGAAAGAAACAGGGTCTCAGATTTGGCCTGCAAGGTGGGGAGGTATCCTTAAAAACAGTGGCTGCCTCATGTCAGCATGGTTAGGATCACGTAGGGCTGCCAGTGGACAGCAGTTAGAGGGTTGGTCAGGTGGCAGTGGAGGGAGAAGACACCCCAGGCACCACATTAATGCTATAGACATTTGCGCCTGCTCAGAGGGCACACTGCACAAGGTGAAACAAAGCCAGACAAATGTTTAACTCCACTGAACACTACCACTGCCCTGGTTCTGGAGCCCAATCTTACTACCCAAACTTCTCCTATTCCCTAACTCTGGGTGCAGATGAATCAGTGTCTACGGATTCCTGAGAGAGGAGAGTACTTCCCTTGGTCTCCCTACCCTGACCCCTCCCACCCTACCTAGTCATTGGGCTTTTGATGAGACAGTGGCGTGGACTTTGGATCCATGGCATGGTTTTCTCTGGATGCACTCCTGGATCATGGGACCACCAGAAGCTGAAGTTCTGAGCATCAGTCAGAGGGACTCTGAAGACCTGATTGGGGACTGAACAGGTTGGGGCAAAGGCAGGTTATTTGAATTTCTTCACATGCACTATTCACTGTCCTGCCGCTTTTGCTAAAGCAAAAGCCCAGCCTACCAACTGGGCCCAACCAGGTATTGAGAGGTCCTGGGAATGTGGTCGCCACACCCTGCCTAACTTCTGGATTCCAGCACCTCACACCCTTCACAGTCAGATGAATTAGTCCTGAACCTTCCCTACACTTCCCAGGGGCTGAGATGGTAGAAAAGCAAGTGGTCAACTGGCTTAGAAAACATACAAGATACGGGTCTACAAATTCACTACTTTTCCTTTTTTCCTGTCTTAATCATTCTTACTCCTTGCTTTCATCTCTGAAATAAATAATACCTCCCTTTGCCAATTCCACATAAATCTCTGAAAGTTACTAGCTATTGTTTTTGTTTTTTGAGACAGGGTCTCACTGTCATGTGGGCTGGCCTTAAACTCATGACAATTCTGCCTCAGCCTTCCAAGTGCTGGGATTACAGGTGTCACTAGCTTTCTTTTCTGAGAAAGGGTTTCACTATTTAGTTCAGACTGACCTTGGATTTACAATGCTGCTGTGGTCCTTCTGCCTCAGCACCAGCCTCCCCAGCTCCCTGAAGTGCTGGGATTACAGGCATGTACCATCAAATGCAGGGTTATCAGGTTTTTAAAGAAAATATATTTTCAGACACTGAAGGTTAGTTTAATGGTGGAGTGCTTGCCTAGCATGCAGAGGTCCTGGGTTCAATTCCCACACCACACACACATACACGTATATACACATTGTTTTGAGACAAGGTCTTGATATGTGGTGCAGGCTGGCCTTGAACTCATGGAGATCCTCCTGCCTCAGCCACCACATGCATGCACTGCCAAGCCCAGTAACTTCATTTGTATGAATCTAATTCTACCAGTGTATAAAATTCATATACTTGTAATACTTAGAATTATGGTTTACCAGGCCTGGGGTTCAAACCTGTATTGTAGTGCACACCTGTAATCCCAGCACTGAAAAGGCTGAGGCAGTGGAATTGCTGTGAGTTCAAGGCCAGCCTGCATGACAGTGACATCCTATGTCCAAAAAAACCCCACCGCCCAAACAAAAAAATTCCAAAAACAATAAAAAAGAAAAAAACTAGTAATGTTCAGAGATTTACCAGGCTACATATTAAGACCCTGTCTCAAGGAAAAAAAAAAAGCCAAGAACACCCCCCTGTAATCCTAGTACTCAGGTGGCTAAAGCACAATTGTAAATTTAAGGCCAGACTAGATTCTTACACAGTGCAGCCGTGTCTCAAAAATAACCACCCCCCAAACAAAACTGTAGGGGGGCTGAGGTAGGGGACTGCGAGTCTGAGCCCAGCCTGGGAATCAGCCTGTCTCAAACTATGAAAAGGACAGGAATGAAGCTCAGTGAAAAGGTCTTGGTTTCAATCTCCAGTACTGAAAAAAATAAAAGTTTTACTGTCAAGAGGCTGAGGCAGAAGAATGGGAAGTTTGAGGTCAGTCTGAGCAACTTAGTGAGACCCTGTCTCAAATCTGAAGGGGCTGTGGATGTAGTTCAGTGGGAGAGTTCTTGCCTACCACGCACAAAGGCACTGGGATACATGCTCAGCACTGAAAAAAAATTAGTATTAGAAATAACTATCAGATACCCTCTTCCTACATATGCTTGTTTTGGCTTCTAAAATTATTTGTTTTTTAAATTAAATATGAACATAATTTAGACAGATTCATAGACAGTTGTGAGAAATACTACTTGGAGATCCTGTGTACCCCTTTACTCCAAGGTAATAACTTGCAAAACCACAGTACACTACCACAACCAAGGTACTGATACACCGACACAGGACAGCTATCACTCTCAACTTGGGGTTGCCATTTGTAGCCTTTGGTAATCAATGATCTGCTCTTCATTTCTATAAATTTGCTATTTTAGGAACATCATATAAATGGCATACAGACTGTGATCCTTTGGGGATTGGCCTTTGTTATGTTGTTTTGCTATGTAGCCCAGTTGGCTTTGATTTGTGACCCTCCTGTGTCAGCCTCCAGAGGGGCGGAACTGCAGGTGTGTGCCACCATGTCTGGCTGGGAATGACTTGCTTTATAGAGCATAATTTCCTGGACAGTCCTACAATGTACTGCATGTATCAGGAGTTTGTCCTACATGCCTTTTCATAACAATGCTAAAGAGTATTATTCCAAGTTTTAGAGGGTTAAGACAGGAACTTGCCCTCTTTGTCCCTAAAGGATCTTGTCAAAGGTCCTATAATTTATTTAGAATTTAAACTCAAATGAGTCACATTCCAAAGCTAGTGTTTGTTCTACCATTCCTCGTGTGTAATATGCGATAATACACAAACCACTTCCCTGAACTGCTTCAGTTTGGTGTGATCCTCATAGTTCTTCAGTAGAGCAGGCATTCTCACTTTCTATTTGTTTAAAATGAATGAGGAGGGTGGGGTGTGGTGGCCCATACCTGTGATCCCAGCACTCCTGAGGCAAGAGGGCTGCTGCAAGTTTGAGGCCAAACTAGATTACATAGCAAGACCCTGTCTCAAAAAAACTAAAAAAAATTTTTAAATAAAAATAAAGCATCGGGCATGGTGACACACACCTGTAATCCCAGCATTTGGGAGGCTGAGGCAGTAGGACTGCTGTGAGTTGAAGGCCAGCCTGCACTATGTAGTGAGACCCTGCCTCAAAACAAAAACAAACAAACACACTCATTTACAATTCAAGTCTATGCTTTTCCATTTCTCTGTCCTTCTCCTGGCTCCCTAACCCAAATTGTGGTCCAGATGTCCCAGACATTCATTAGAAGCAGATACACCCTTTTACTCACACGTCTTTAGTAAAAACACCTTCTGCACGGCTGTGTGGTAGCTCGTGTGGCTATTCTGGTGCACGCAGTAATTCCCACGTTCCGAGGGAACTGGGGGAAGCCTAGTGGGCACTGGTTCCTTCTGATCTGAAATGAGAACGGTTGTTCTGAGTACTGGCAGGTGGGGCTACTTGATTTTCTGATTCTCTCATTTCCACACCAACTAGCTACATGGCAAGGCTCCCTCACAGCCACTCATACCTGATTTTCAGGGTGTAAGGGGTCAAATCACCATGGCTGTACTGGAGGGAGGAGGGGAGGAGGGCCTTGTGATCACAGGAACTCCCACACTGCTCCTTTGCTCTTGGGACTTCCAGTTTTGAGTGGCCTCTGATTGGACTCAGGATTTCGGACACTTAGGGTTAGCGAGGGTAAAAGCTCCTTGTCTGTGTGGATACTTCTTTCCTGAGATTGGCATGTTATAAAATTTCAAATGGTCAAAAAGGAGAAGTGACGTCTGAGCTTGGTGTTGGAGATAAGTAGGAGTTCATGAGCCCTAGTACACTCAGGAAGAATATTTGAGGCAGCAGAATGACCAGTGAGTTAGAAGCATTAGAGAGGCAGCAGAAGTTTCCTCTTGATTTGGAGTCTGCAGTTCTGGGAGGAGGAGCCAGAGGCAGGGAACAGGGCTAGAAAGGTAGTATCCTGGTTACCTACCATTATGTTTGGGCATTGCCTGTTCTGAATCAAAACCCGTATCTCACTACAGATGTTGAAAAGGCCACATCCTCCTCACGCAGTCTCTCCCACTGCAAGGGCATGGACAAAGACTTTTGGCTGGAGCTGGATGTGGTGGTGCATGTCTGTAACCCCACATTCTGAGAAGGTGAGGGAGCAGGACTGCGTACTCGAACCCAGCCTGGCAATTCAGTAAGACCCTATCTCAAAATAAAAAATAAAAGGGCTGGAAATGTAGCTCAGTGCACAAGTTCCGAGTTCAGTTCCCAGTACTGAAAAAAAAAAAAAAAAAAAAAACAAAAACTGGGCATGGTGGGGCATGCCTGTAATCCCAGCACTCCAGGGGCTGAAGCAGGATGGTAGGGAGTTTGAGGCCAGCCTGGGCTGCACAGTGGGTTCAAGGCCAGCCTGGACTATATAGCACAATGTCTCAAAAAAAAAAAAACCCCAAACTAAACAAATTGCCTAGGCAAATTACACATACCTGCTCCAGATTTTGAATCAAAGATGAAGTGCTGAGTGTGGTGGCACATGCCTGTAATTCCAGCACTCAGGTGGCTGAGGCAGGAGGACTGTTGTAAGTCTGAGGCCAGCCTGGGCCACAAAGTGAGCTCAAGGCCAGCCTGAACTGCATAGCAAGACCCTGTCTCGAAAAAGACAAAAGAAAAACAAAAAAAGGAAAGGAAAAAAAAGACAAAGTTGTAAGGGAATGGGGCCATCTGAAGTTCCCTGGGCTCTGGGAGCAACACTGACTCGTTTCTTGGGGCAGTATCCAGGGTCCAGGGTCCTTGGTGCCAGCAATGCTCACCAATGCAGTAATATCTGTGCCAGACCAGATCTGTGGCCCAATCTAAGCACTGTTTCCTTTTTTTGGAGGGAGGCTTTTTGAGACAGGGTCTCGCTATATGGTGATCCTCCTGCCTCAGCCTCCTGAGTGCTGGAATTACAGCATGCACCATCATATGAGCACTGTTTCTTGTTACTGTCTACCATGTTTGGGTCCCCATTCTTTCTAAAGTTTTTAATGTGGCTCCCAATATTATTTTAACACATTTATATTCTACTTTAATAGGCTAGATTTGGCTTGCATTTCACAATCTTGAACAAGAGTGGATGGAAAATTTAAGATACCAAAGAGCAAGATTTGATCGAGTGATAGAAAGGGGGGTCAGGGGTCTAGCTGCTTTCAAGATTTCTGCCCCTTGGCTGTCCGTCCATCCCACCATCTAAACAAAGAGAGGGCTAAACTCCTCGCCTTATCTCCTCTAGCCAGGCTCTCTCTGTTGTAGCATGAAAACCAGCTCTGCATCTGATGTCTTAGTGCCTCTCATTTTCATGACATAGTGACTCTTTGCCACTTACTCAGATTTTTTTATCTTGTTTACTTATTGGTGCTTGTTAGGAAGGTAGCTGTGCTCACCACTGCACAACTGATGCAGACCCGATGCTTATTCAGGACTAGGTCAGCATCTGCTGTTCCCCTTGGAAACTGGTGCGGGTTGTCGACTCACTGGGTAGTACCGGGTAGAGGGCGGGGGCTGCAGAGACCCTCCCAGCCCCTCTCACTTCTCTCTGGCTCTGCCCGCTCATCCAGCTCTGCCCCTGTTCTCTCTCACCCTCCAACCAAATTTCCTCTCACATTCTGACTCCGAGTAGAGTGGGGCCCACTTGAACCTCCTCTTGTGCAGCTGAGGGCTTAGACACGTAGCAGTACCAAAAGGTGGTTTCAGTACAGTTCTGGAATCCTCGATGGAACCAGGGGACTGACTAGTTCTGCACCACAGATCACGCAATGAGGGACCATTCACTGGAAGTAGTAGCTCTTAAGACTGGGCATTCAACTTGGGGCAAGGTTGGGGTGGCAGGATGTCCACAGGCAAACAGCTGCAGATCGAGGAGAAACAACAGAAAGCTTATTTCTAGTGGGCAGTGGGACCTAGACTGAGAGTAATTGGTCTGAGCTCAGGTAATGGAATTCTGTACCTAGTCCCAAGGCCTCAGGTTGATGTCCAAGCAACAAGCCCCCGTATCTCACATGGATGTGTACTTGGAGGAGTGCTGGACAGTGTCACCCACTTGGATGCCTTCCTCTTTTATTTGGCATACACCTTGTTCTTGTTTTTAGCAAACCGGTAGATATTCTTGGTAACTCATAGCTTTCCCAAGCAGCTCATGTTTGGAAGGCAGCTGGGATAAAGGGTGGCAGGAGTGGGTAATAATTATGCCACAACTATTGTGGAATGTCCCAGGTAGGAGATGCAATGTGCTCTTCAGAAGCAAAGTCCCATGGCAAAGAATCTGAGTCAGTCAGCTTGTTGGCAGGTACTACAGTAGGTTCTTCACCTAACCACTTAACAGCTCACTCTGGTCTTTGCTGGTGAACAGATAGGAAGTACTCTGAGTAGCTTCTTCTAAAACTTGGTCATAAATTGGGAGTTGCCATAAAGCTACATTTAATGCTTCAGTGCACTATAGAGGACATCCTGGGTAGTATGACAATATCTGAATTGGTCTTTCACTCATCCAAATTAATGGTGCAAAGTTTTAGTACTATAGGCCTCCCTGTAGCCCACGAGTGATCACAGACTCTTAGTTGCCCACTGCTTGGCTCAATGGCTCTCTCAGAACTGGAGATGCCTGGTCCCAGTGTTTTCAGGCAGAAGAACTTTTAGAATGGGTCTATTTCAATGGCACCCAGGAGTCTTCTAGATTAGTTTGAGTCTAGAGGCATGGAACACAGTGGTAATATCCCACACACATTGCTTGCAGCTGTTCTGGAGTTGATGTTGCTATATGGACAGTAATTCCACCCTGACTAGAAATCCAAACAGTCGGCCCGAGAGAAAACATTATGGTATATATTTTAAAAATGGTTTCTGTCTAGGAGGTCATATCCAGTGTTGGGCATTAATCCTCCCCTGAAGTTAGCCAGAGCATTAAGATGTACTGAAGCTGGCTGAAGTGTGTTTGGAGTGATACTTTGCACTGTCTTTCCTAGTCAGATTATCAGTGCTTTGGGAGGAAGTGGACAGAAGCCCAGGGAACCAGACCAATCCCCAGGGCATTTTTCCATGTGGGGACATTTCCTTTGCCTCTGTATCCAGAAATAGTCTCCTCTGTGGTGTGCTTGTTCAGAATTTTGAACACAAGGAGTAGGCAATGCACAACACAGCAGCTGATAGTGGGGTATGTGGATTTTCGAGAGATAATAACAATACAAATAGCAAATGGTGAATGTGGTTAGCACAACTGTACAGAGTAAGTACAGTATTAGTTTACAAGAGGAGCTACAGGCACAGAGAAGCTTAGTTATTTGCCCAAGGTCACACAACAAGCATGTGGCAGACATGGATTTAAATTAACCTAAGAAGGTTGGACATGATGGCACACATCTGTAATCTCAGCACTCAGGAGGCTGAGGCAGGAGGATCACCATGAGTTCAAGGCCAGCGTGGGCTACATAGTGAGTTCAGGGCCAGCCTCAGCTACATAGGAAGGCCCTGTCTCAAAAAAACTACCCAAACAAACAAACAAACAAAAAAACCCCCAAGAAGCTTGGCTGCAGACCCCATGCTTTTACCCATCATACTAAACTATCTCCTAAAGTAATCTCAGCAGGGCTTCCAGGAAAGACCAAGCACTTGAACTAAAGGAACCAGTCCCACGATGGGCTCCCCTGTATACAGCTGATGAGGAGTCTTGTCAAGGGTGTCTGGAGCAGCCTATAGTTAAGTGAGTGATGTGACATCCTTGACTTAATACAGATACAGGGGGCTGCGGATATAGCTCAGTGGCATAAGCATCTGCCTGGCAAGCACAAGGTCCTGGGTTCAATCCTGGGTACCGCAAAAACAAACAAACAAACAAACAAACAAAAAACCAACAGATATGGAACTCTACCTCCCTGAGCTCTACCAAATGTGGGAGCAGAGAGGACAGAAATTTGTTGGTCACACCCCTAGTGGATTAAATCAGTCCCAAAGGGAAGATCAGTTTGGGAAAGGCTGAGCCTCTTTGGAAAAAGTGACCTGTCTGCTGCCTACAAACACAGTGACCTCCTCATGGCCCAGTCCCTAGGCTTTGCCAGAATGGCTATGAACAGCATAAACATTTTCCACTATAGTTTCAGAGATAGGGTAAGATGGTTTGTAACAGTTTCAAGACAGTACAGATTGCTTCTAAGACACAATTCAGTACTTCAGCTACCTGCAAAGCAGAGGGGCTCAAGCTCTGGCCAGTTTTTTTCTTGGCCGAATGGTGTCATTCATGCTCCTGTTTGAAAAGCCAGAACTTCAGTGCCCTCTGCTGGAGTCTACAAGTGGCATCTCCAACCACTGCCTAACATGGGTCACCAACTAGGCAGCAGCAGAGAGGCCAGGGGGCCTAGGAGACAGAGAAAACATCCAGCTAAGATTGGGAAAACTGTTAGGTCCTCTGAAGGGGCCAGGATCAGAATTTGAATCAGGACCAGAAGGTGAGAAAGTAGGAAATGTTACGGTCTGTGTCTGGATGTCCCCCAAAGCCATATGCAGTTGTGGGGGGGCTTCTGGGGTTTGTGACTGAGTCATTATCCAGTGCTGGGATTATGGGTGTGACTGCTACATTTGCCCTGGGATGGACAGCCTACACACAATATAAGGGATGGAAAAGTGCTCTCTCTCTCCTTCCCTTTTCCTCTTGTTGCTTTTGCTGTCTACTGCTGCCATGAATGGGTGCCCCTCAGCACACCGAGCCTTCTGAGTATGGACTGAGACCTCCACCAACTGTGAGCTAAATAAAGCTTTCCTTCCTTAATTTTGGGCATTGAGCATTTTGTCTCAGCAATGAGAGAAAAGTAACTAAGACAGAAAATATATGTTAAGCTTTTATGAAGTCTTGAGGTTTAGCCTTTCTTTAAAAATACTCATTTAGAACTGGAAGTGAGAGCAACTCAAAGGTGTCGTCAATGAATTCCTCTGGAAAGGAGAATGATGAGGACAATTAGCACTGAAGGAAACCAGACAGAAGCCATTCGGACAGACAGAGCTTGGAGGTCAGTGTGTTCATGGGTACAGAGCAGCTACTGGAGTGGATCTGGCAGAGAGGGGTCCATGTCTCAAGAACCAGCAGAAACAATACCCCCCCCAAAAAACCCAGCATAATCTCTCTTCCCTACCACCCATCATCATCCATTCACCGATGAGGCTCCCACAGCAGGCAGTGTCCTATGTACTTGGACTTGTGTTAAGGTGAGATCTCACCTGTCACAGGGCTTTCAGATACCCAGGTAAGAGAGTTGCTCCAGCAAAGGGCCAGATTAGAGGGGATTTGTCTAAAATTAAAATCAAGATATTCCTAGACCATGAGGAATGTGTAGTATGAAGCTAAAAGTGGAGAGGAGAGAAGAACTCTAAGCAGGCAGTGAGTCAGATTTAGCAAAGGAAAAGACAGAGATATGAGAATGTGCTCCTCTGGACAGGACAGAAAGGAAACCCAGGGACTCAAGAGACTGGGCCACAATGTCCTGAACAAACACTGGAAACTGGGCTGAACTCACAGAGCGATCCTTGTTAGGGCTATGAAAAGTGAGTCTGGGAGGGACAGCAATCTGCTAATTGATAGATATGAGTTTTTGTTATTGGTTGCGGGTGCACCTATGTACAGCTGTAGTTGTCTTTCAAGACCTAGAGGAAAAATGCTTTGAAGCTATCTAGCATATTTTGTTCTAGGAAACTTATGGCTAAAAAATACTGCTTTTCAGGGATGCTATCCTGAAAAGTATGGCTTAAGCAGTGGGCAAAGATATCCCAGTCATAGAAAAGGTATATGTTCCATATATAAGTAGTTAATTTTCATACAGTTTATGATTTTTCCTCTAGTCATCTGTTGTACAGTTTTATGATAGGTCTTGGGTATATGACACATTATTTTATCTCCACAACATAAGACATTATCTCCATTTACAGATGAGGAAACTGAGGCACTGTGAATTTGTTTAGTGTGAATTAGCCCCTTTAAACTGAACAACTTTGGGTACATTGTAAAATGGAATTTCTGAAGTTGAGGATACACCAAAATATGCGCCCCACAGTCTTACTTTCCTTATTGGTATTTCTAGTTTGGCTGAATAGCAGGAGAGAAAGGGAAAGCAGAGGCAGGGACTGGCACAGTGCCTGATTACATGTGTTGATTCACCTCTGTGAGTTTTCCTTATGACTATAGTAAGAAATGCTTGAGTGGGACCTTTTTAGTTGGATATTGATACACTTACACCTACTAGGAGAATAAAACCTATCCTTTAGAGAAAACTTGTGAATAACTTAAAAATATCATAAGAGTAAGAGTGTGACGAATGAAAAGTGTGAATAGTAATAGATTCATTTTTATAGTTGCTGTTAAAGGCTCCTTTCAGGAAATCTGACATGGGAACAGGTTGAATTGTTAGAGGCAATGGACAGGGAAGAGTCAAGTGTGTTTAACCAATGTACAGTAGTCCTCCTGCCTTAGTCTCCCAAAGTGCTGGGATTCCACATGTGTGCCTTACCATATCTGGGTTGTATGTCAATCCTTTTTTTTCTTTCTTTTTTGTGAAATAGGATCTTGCTATGTATGCCAGGCTGACCTTGAGCTTGCTGCAATTCTCCTGCTCTATCTTCCCCAGTGCTGGGATTACAGGTGTGCACTACTATGCCTGGCTAATATATCAATCCTTATGCCTGTACCATACTGTCTTGATTATTATCTTTGTAGAATATTTTAAACTGAGAATTGTCTTTGTTCAAGATTACCATGGCTATTCTTCCTTCCTTGCATTTCCATCTGAATTTTAGGATTGCTTGTAAATTTTGTCATGTACCATTATCTTTGGGTGATATTTCAAGGAATGCTAAAAATGTAAATTGTGTCTGGAAAGGGATTTAACACTTTTTTCTACTGTGCTTCCTGACTCACATATTGAATTTGGTAAATATTTAGGAATCTCCATCTTGGTCCAGAACAAGGCATTTAAGTTTTTATTAGTAATTAAGATGACTTAGTTTCTTGATGTATCAAAGAACATTAAATATGAACATCTCAAAATTACATACAGCATAAGTTCTTCTAAAAATTTTTAAAATTATTAGCCTTGCAGGATTAATGTATGATCTCCATTTCTTCTGAACACACTTTAAGCATGCCTGTAACACTCCCACTGCAGGTTAAGACCTAGTTCTAGCATAACTGCGTACTCTGGTCTCACAGTTGATTGCATGCTTAACCAAGTCTACTGTCATTTCTTTTTTCCAAACAATTTATTATGATTTTCCTTTGACTACAAATTTGTAATTTTGTGAAATATTATTTAAACTAATAAAGTATGTATGAAAAAAGGTCATTGATTTCTATAAAAACTAAGTCCAACATTTTAGAAAAATTCAATAAAGGTGGGTCATTTAAATATTGATGTAAGCTGGGCGTGGTAGCACATGCCTATAATGCCAGTGCTTGGAAGGCTAGGGCAGGAAGATCAGTTCATGAGCAAGTTTGAGACCAGCCTGAGCTACAAAGTGAGCTCAAGGACAGCTTGAACTGCATAGCGAGACCCTGACTCAGAAAGACAAAAAAGAAAAAAGAAAAAGAAAAAAAAAAACCCAGAGATGTAAACTTTGAATTAAAATGGATTTCAGTTAGAAAATCACCACTTTGCAACTATAATGAAAACAACTGATTCATAGAGCTCCCTAAGGGATGCTAAAACTAGTGGGTTAAAAGTTTGATGAAGAATATGATATTTGCAGCCAGATATGGCAGTAAATGCCTGTAATTCCAGCACTTGAGAGGCTGAGGCAGGAAGAACACCACCATTTTGAGGCCAGTTTTGGCCACCTACTGAGTTCAAGGCTAGCCTGGACTATGTACTGAGACCTTGTCTCAACAAAACAAAACAAAATGAAATATTTATATATCTTTTCAAAGTATCACCCCAGAAATAATTATTAATTACAAAAAGAAAACGTTAACTTGACTGTGAAGAAAACTAGCATAGTAACTTAAATGGTCAAAGTTAACATCACCAATAATGTGATGGAAATAACACCACAAAGAGCCCCTTGAGATGGTGGCCTGAGGACATAATGTCACTTACTCCAAAAATGCTTCAATAGGTCCAACCAGGAGCAATATTAGACAAGCTTAAATTAAGGGATATTTTACAAAGTGTCTTGACTGTACTATTACAAAAATGTTAGCATCATGAAACAAAGGCAGAGGGATTGCTCCAAATTAAAGCAGAGTAAAGAGTTGTGGTCAGTAAATGCAACCCTTGATCCTGGAAGGAAATTTTTTGCTACAAAGAGTATTAATGGAACAGTTGGCAAAATCAGAACATGGATTATAGATATTAATATTCTGTCAATATTAAAATTTGCTAAATTAGTTCCTGTACTATGGGTTGTTGTTCTTAGGAAATGCAAACGGAAATATTTAGGAGTAAATGGATGTAATATGATCAATGTATTCTAAACTAACTGAGGAAAAAAAAGATATTAGATAAATAGATAAGAAATAAACCAGAGGAAGAACTGTAAAACAATAACAATTGGTTATGATGGGTAAAAGGTGTAGGGAATTTCCTTGTGTTTGTCTTAAAATTTTTCTGGAATTTTGACATTACACCATCAATAAACCTTTTAAAAAATGGTGGGTTAACCATGTTAATTTACTTCTTTTTCCTCCCCAATGTGCTAAAATGATGGCATTGTCATAATAGCATGCACCAAAGGATAAAATAGCAGTGAGATATTTTAGTAGAAATATCTTCTGGAAAATGGAAAGTAGAAGCTGGGCATGGTGGTGCATGCCTGTAATCCCAGCACTCAGGAGGCTGAGGCAGGAGGATCGTTGAGAGTTTGAGACCAGCTTGGGCTACAAAGTGAGCTCAAGGCCAGCCTGAACTGCATAATGAGACCCTGTCTCAAAAAGACCAAAAAAAGATAAGAAAAAAAAAGAAGACGGAAGGTGGATTACAAGCATGACAACTAACCTGACAAATACAGGTTTTACCTGAGATCTGTAATAGATGACACACTTAGAATTGAGCTAATTCATATGAGCAACTCAGGATATAGTAGGAACCACAGAAAATAGGTATAAGGAACAGGCCCAAGGAAGGAGCTTACTGAAAATCTGTCTACAGGGCATCTGGAACAATCAGACAAACCACCCTGCCCTATAAGCAAATGAAAACTTTCTCTGATGGAACTGAGCTTGGAGGCACTGTCCTTGGACAGGATTTACTGGAGGGCTGGCATATGGTACTGGACTAAAATGATGATTAAATGAAAAGTCAAAATTTTTAGAAGTGAGACTCTCAGTACTCCTCCTCCTGTCCTGGAGTTTGAGGGTAGTCTGTGCTACAGAGTGAGACCCTGTCTCAAGAACCCAAAATAAACAAACAAACAAACAAAGAGTGAAGCTGAATGACAACAACTGTACTTACTCCATAATTTTAACTAGGGCAATTCTTGATCTTGGTGGATAAATCTCTAACCCATGGGAGGAAAGGAAATGGCCAGTAAGTGGCTAAAAAAGATACAGTTCTCTTACTTGTTTCTTCAGTTGTATCCCTTTTTTTGTTCCAAAAAGAATTTTGATATCCCAGTAGATACAGGTTGAAGAAGGCCATCTCAGCTTCTCCCTATCATTTTCTGGAATGTCCAGGCTGGACTGTGTTTGGTAACCATGGCAATATCCTACAGAATTAACATCACTGACCCTGCCTTTATCTAATGAGGGCTTATGGGTTCACAGTGGGAATGGAGTGAATGGGGCTAAATGACTCCAAGAAAAGGAGGAATGAAGGGCCAGTGATCTTTCTCTTCACCCAGTCTCCTGCTATAGCTTGAGAGAGCACTGAGAAAGAGCATTAACCTGGGCTCAGATGTCAGTTTTGCCGCATACCAGGTGTCTGACTTTGCCTAGATTAACTCTGATTTTAGTTTCTTACTTTAAAAAATGGCAATGACAATATCATAATTATAAAAATTAAAAAATATTTGCAAATTTTCTTGGCGGTGTTCAGCACATAATGGAATCTGAAGGATCATACTTCCAGGGAATCTTTATTTCATCAGCAGTGTGCCAAACAATGCTGACTTTTGAGAGCTTGTTAAACTTCATTAATTTTGTGAGTTAGTTGTTTAGTCATTAAAAACTAAATTATCAAAACTTAGAATTGATCATTATATTACAATGGCATTTATATTAAAAATACTAAAAACATTGCTAATTATTTTACTATCTATAATCATGAGTTTATTTTTATTGTATACAGATAGTCTGTTTTTTCTTTCTTTAAGTTCTGCTTTTTCACTCTTTTTTCTTTTTTTGGCAGTGCTGGAGATCAAACCAAGACCTTTTACATGTTAGGCAAACAAACGCACTATCTCTGAGCCATATTCCCAGCCCTCTTTTTTTACTGTTTGGGAACACACTGACACATTTTCTTTTTCCTTTCTTCTTTTTTTAGTCCAGTCCTGCAGATTGCTAAATTGTTTAGGGTCAGGTTTATTTTTTTAACCTTGAGACAGGGCCTTGCTCAGTCACTAATTTGCCCCCTAGGCTTGCATTTGAGGCCCTCCTGCCGTAGCCTTCATGAGCGCGGGGATTTCAGAACACCCACTGCCCAGCTCTGCTGACGTATGTTCAAGCCAGCCGATTCTTTCCTTGGTTATGGTCTACTGATCTTTATCTGCTCTAGAGTCATTAACCATGTCTTTTGTTATGGTCATCGTCTCTGCAGTTATCAGAGACCTTATTTCTGATTTTCTTCTAGAGCCTCACTCATCTGCTTTGGGATTTTTTTTGTGTGTGGAGAACAGGGTCTCACTGTGTAGTTCAGGATGGCAACAGTGTAGTTCACTATGTGTAGCCCAGGCTGCCTAAAACTCATGGCAACCCTCCTGCCTCAGCCTCCCAAGTGCTGAGATTACAGGTATGTGCCACCATGTCCTGCCTCATTCATCTGCTCTGTTACTCCCACTGTTACTACTCCAGAAAGCCCAGGCAGGTGGCTTTCTGCTTGTCCCACCTTGCTACCCACCAGTTTGCCTTTGGTGAGCTGCCAGTCTGGAGGTGCTTACATGTCTTCTCATTTTTTTTTTTTTAGTTTAGTTCCTGGGTTGATGTTTGTAAACTGCTTATGGCAGGTAGCTTTATTGCTAGTATAGAATCCTTAGGAAATGACTACTTCTCAGAGATGTCTTCCACGTATAGCTGGCTTTTGGGTTTTGAGCTTGTTGCAAGATACTATCTCCTCAATTTATTGAGAATGAGGAATTGCTGTCTATTTGGCCCAGCCCCTGGTTCTTTGGCACTGGTCTATAGTAGTTTTTATGATCCTTAGGCAATCTTAATCTTAGTCTTGGCATACCAGAAAGAACAACCGATTGGAACAATTATGTCACCTGGGCTAATGTAATACAACCAACAGTAACAACAGCATCAAACACAGCCTAGAAAATGACAAACTGGGGGCTGGGGATTTAGCTCAGTGGCATAAGTGCAAGGTCCTGAGTTCAATCCCCGGTACCGCAAAAAAAAAAAAAAAAAAAAAAAAAGGGAAAAACTGGTAACCATTAATTTGCCACCTTTAACTGTGTGAACTATATTTGTGGTTATATAATAAAATCTAAAACAAGCCTGAAAATTGTACACAGTATATATGCCCTCAGTATGGTGATTTTACTCTCAGGGGAGAAAATTTAAAAACGGTTAAAGGGAAAAGTAGAGAAATGTAACAGAAAGAGATTAGAAGCAAGGCTGGAGGACAGAGGGAGATTATTTGAACTTTAAATGGTAAAGAAGACAGGAGAGAAAGAGAGAAGGGAGAAATAAAAGAACAACAACAAAAACTAGAAACAACATTCATACTCATAAAAATAAGAACCATCAAGAAAAAACAAAGCAAGAAACAAAACAAGAAACAAAAAAAAAGATGTCCAGTTCTCAGACTGTTTCTGCTGTCGCTGGTTGAGTTCGCAGAGCCCAGACCTGTGTTGATTAACCCCAGCAAATCTGAACCTTTAAAAAAAAAAAATCTGAACATTTAGTTCTACTGAAGTTCAGGTTGGTTTCTGGCTGTAAGCCTGGAACCTGATTTGTTCATACTATAATACTCCATGTGCCTCCTGCTGGTTTAAGGGCAGCTGCTTGACCTCCTGCCAACTTGAACTCGGTTCTGCCTTGACACTGGGAGCCGCTAGATGGCGCCAGCCCGCAGCAGCTCAGAGTTCTGAGCTCTGTTGGTCCCTCTCCAAGATGCCTACAGCCAACTGCCTTCTCCTAGGGGTTGTCTTAATCTGCAGTCTGCTGTGTCCACACTGCGGTGTTCCACTAGCACATTTCTCCATGGTGGCCTCTGGGGTCATCAGCAGTCACTGTGTTTGAGTCACTGTCTCAGGCAGTGAGTCAGGGCTCAAGGAGGCAGCACCACTTGCCACCTCCGCCTCCTGTGTTGAGGTCTTTCTCTTTGCTCTCCCTGTGCGCTCCAATTTTTGCTTCAGATCCTTGATGGGCAGCAGGGACCCACTAGCTTCCTCCTTCTCTTCCTCACACTCTACTCTAGCGTCTGGACGCCAAATCTCAGACAGGCTGTTTCTCTGCTGTTCACCACTCTGCCACCTTCCTGGAAGTCCAGCCAGTCTTCTGATGAGTCCACCAAATGCATTCATTTTTGTTGGAGATTTTGATTTCTAGATTTTCCTCTTGGCTCTTAATTTTCATCTCTGCTTATATTACCAATCTGTTTTTGCATGTTGTCCATTTCTTCCATTAGAGTTTTCAACATATTTTAAATTCTGTTTGTTAATTCCAAAATTTCTGCCACGTTTGGTTCTGGTGCTTAACTCTGTCTTTTTGGACTGTGTGTTTTGCTTTGTAGCATGCCTTGTAATTCTTTTTTACTGAAAGTCACACATATTAGGCAAAGCATGTATTTTGTATTTATATGGTTGGAATTAAGCTAGTTTAGTTTCCTCTTGCTATAGGTGTCAGGCTAAAACTTCCTTGATGTCCTTGCTTTGTCTCTCCTGTCTTTGATCTTCCTTAGATGCGCCTTCTTAAACAGGGTCTGGAGTTTGCACTTCTTTCACTTGTAATCCTTTCAGTGTACAGGGGCCTACTGACGCAGCTGTGAGACTGGGGATCTGAGAAGAACATTTCTCAATTCTTATCATTAAGTCTCCTTCTTTTGGGCTGAGGATATAGCTCAGCAGCACAAGTTCCTGCCTGACACGGGCAAGGTCCTGAGTTTGATTCCCAGTCCCCCCCGCCCCCCAAAAAATCTTTCGCTGAGTTTTTGTACCACTGGGTTGTGACTTCTGCCAGGTGTCTAGTATCCTCACCACCACCATCTTAGAGAAACAGGAAAGCTAAAGGAGTCTGCAGTTGGTTATTTCTTTTCCCACACTGGTTAGACTCTGGTTAAGTCCAATTCTCTAAAATTTGCCCCTTGAGCAGCTGCTCCGCTGAAGGCTCCGCGGCTGCTCCGCTGTGGGCCCCGCGGCTGCTCCGCAGTGGGCCCGGAGGCTGCTCCGCTGTGGGCCCCACGGCTGCTCCACAGTGGGCCCAGAGGCTGCCCTGCAGTGGGCCCGGAGGCTGCTCCGCTGTGGGCCCCGCGGCTCCGCAGTGGGCCCCGGCGGCTGCTCCGCTGTGGGCCCTGTGGCTGCTCTGCTGAGGGCCCTGCTGAGGGCACCTCACAAGACTGGACCCGCCCCCACCCATAGCACGGCAATGGGGTGGAGCTGGGCAGTCCGCTGTAAGCATATGTGCTTTTCCACCTCCGACCATGGCAGTTTGTATACACCCATGTATGTTATAGTATAGTCTGAGGCAGCTATATGTCTTCCCAAGGCGAGAGTCCAGGGGTATAGATAAAGCCAGGAGTACAGTTATTATCACAGAGAAGATGACTGAGTGGTAGGGCAACGGAGATGAGGGAGGAGAAAAACTGAATGATCAAATGGGCCATCATCTGTGTAACTGAGTAATAAAGGTGAAGGTAATATTATGTAGGACAGCATCCAGAGCTAATTCCCTTCTGTGTTCTCTATAATTCTGTATTTCCTCAATTGTTTTTGTATTAACAGAAGTGAAGATAACTTCATATTATACAGCATCCAGTGCAAATTCCTTACTGTCTTCTGTAATTCAGTATTTCCTTTAATGTTTTTGTGTTAACTAATATGAACATTATGTAATACAACATCCAGTGGTAATTCCCTAATATATTCTGTATAATTCTGTATTTTCTGTATTGTTTATGGCTTATTCTGGTTCATATGTCTCCATTCTTTCTTTAAAATAAAATTAAAAAAAAAATAAAAAAAATTTGCCCCTTCAGTACAGACCTTTGTTATGAGTGTTAATTCAAAAGCTTTTGTCCTGTTCCTGCTGGAAACACAGGGGATTTTTTTCTATAGTCTTCATAGTGAGAATCTGGTAGGACTCATTAAGATAAATTTTCAAAAAATGTGAGATCTCTTAAAAATGTGCCTTCAAGTTTTTAAAAACACCTACAATCCCAGAACTAGGGAGGCTGAAATAGGAGGACCGTGTGATTTGAGACCAGCCTGGACTACACAGTGAGTACAAGGCCAGCCTAAACAAGGTAGTGAGACCCTGTCTCAAAAATAAACAAACAAAATCAATCCATTTAGTCTTTAGCCATTAGCCAATTGCTATCAGTATTTCTACCAGCTGCTAGTTCCTGTTGTATTTTTTGCTTCCATTAAGTCATGGTTTTCTACTTTCCTGTTCTGATTTCACTTAGAAGCCTGTTTCTCGTTTTTTTGTGGTGGGGGTTTGTGACTTCACTTTTCTGATGAGTACAAGAAAGATTGTTAAATTTCAGTTTGTTTGGCTTTTTTCTTGTTGTTTGGTTAGAACCCAGGGCCTCATGCATGCTAGGCAAGAACTCTGCCACTGAGCTTTATCTTCCTCAGCCTAGGTGTGGCGACTTCTAATGTTTACAGATCAGATAGGAAACTGGAAGGCCTCATCAGTTGTGTTTGTCTAGGAAACTATTATGTGATGGTGTGCATCTCTTCTCAATTTCATAATCAGCAATGCTGTATTAGTAGCTTAAAATCAGCCATGGTGTCTTTTCACCATAGAAACTGACAAATGTTAAAACTGGATTTATTCATTTGGCTCAATGTCCAGAGTTAAGGAAGTAGAGAAAATGTTAATAATGCAGATTAAAAGTGCACCATACCTACAGACATTACATGGTCAATAGCACAAAAAAGTTGAAATATTCTTCCAATGTTCAAAAACTATTATCAAATTCAACAAAGATTCACTCAGGTCATTGAAAAAGGAGTGAAGTTCTAATCTAAGTCTCATTGTCTCACCTTCCTCTTACTAAGGCAAGTGAAAATATCAACCAGCATTCAAAAATATACTCACAGATAGGTATGGTGGCAGATGCCTATAATCCCAGTGTTTGGGAGGCTGAAGTTGAAAGATTACTGAGTTCAAGGCCAGTATGGGCTACATAGTGAATTTAAAGCCAGGCCGCTGAACTACACAGTGAGAACTTGTTTCAAAACTCCAAAAAAGCTGGGCCTGGTGGCACACACCTGTAATCCCAGCACTCAGGAGGGCAGAGGCAGGAGGATTGTTGTACAGTTGGGCATGGTGGGTTTTGTTAGTAAATCACTTGAGATATGTAGATTTGTTTTTCATGTGTCTGTAGTGTTCACTAAAAAAGTAAATACTGATTTGACATATTTTTATATAAGCAACTTATGAGCTTAATATACATGTCTTTTAATTAAACAGTGAATTGAAATGTACTTTTCCAAGTATTTATGTAGTTTGTTTTGTTTCTACAAGTGGGAGTTGAAAGCCACTAAAAAAATAAATTTTAATAGCTTTTTGTTAATTGTTGGGATTTTTTTTCACTAGATTTGCTTTAAATTCTTGGTACAGCTGGGTGTGGTGGTGCACACCTGTAATCCTAGCACTCAGGAGCCTGAGGCAGGAGGATCCGCAAGTTCAAGACCAGCCTGGGCTACAAAGTGAGCTCAAGACCAGCCTGAACTGCATAGCGAAACCCTGTCTCAAAACGACAAAAAAAAAAGAATTATTGGTACTTATAATTTGTGTGATGAGATATTTTTAATTGGATGTTATATTTTAAGGTGTGTATTTTTAGAGATTTGAGAATCTGTGCTTTTGACGAAGCTCAGTTTTTCTTACTCCTAGATTGGCAAATACTGTTTTTCATATCCTGACAAGGACACCTGCATATATTCCAACATAATTATCGTCATGATGTGCCCAAGTGTGAATATTTTTATGTCTATAAAATGAAGTAGTAGCTAATCCTTTCCCACACTGCTTACTTACATAGTACTGTTCCCCAGGGTGAATTCTTTCATGTATTTGACACAGTGTCTGAATGCTTTCCCACATTGCATAGATACATAGGATTACTCTCCAGTGTGAGTTCTTTAATGTCTACAAAATGAAGGGTTAGTAGCAACCCTTTCTCAGTGCTTACACATACAGGATTTCTTACTGGTGTGACTTCATGTATTTGATAATGGCTGCATCTGCTGAATGCTTTTCCACATACATAGGGTTTCTTACTAGTGTGATTTTTTTTTCATGTCTTTGACAATAGCTGTATGTACTGAATGCTTTTCCCACATTACTTACACACACAAGATTTCTCCCCAGTGTAAGTTCTTTCATGTGTTTGACAATGACTGTCTTCTCAAAGCTCTCCTATATTGCTTACATACACCAGGTTTCTCCCCACTGTGAATTCCTTCACATCTGTGAAACAAATTACTGTGAGCTAATGCTTCCCCACATTTCTTGATACACAGGGTTTCTCTCCAGCATGTCTACTTTCATGTATTGAATATAGTGGGAAGAAATAACACATTGTTTTCTACATATACATGGATTTCTCCAATGTGATTTCTTTTATGGATTTGCACATCACTGCGTGTGCTGGAGGCTGTCGCACTTCTCTTGCACACAAAGGTCTTCTCTCTAGGGTAAGCTCTCTCACTAAACTTGGGAGTAGCTTTTCCCAAGGTGCTCATATTCACAGGGTTTGCCTCAATCTGTAGTCCTTACATGTCTCTGAAGGAACCAGAAATCACTGCAGGATCTTCTATGCTCACTACATTTATGCAACTTCTCTTTAAATCCCAAACACTCATGTGGTTTCAATCCAGTGTGAACTCTGATGAGCCTACTTAGTGATAATGACCAGTCAGGGGCTTTCTACAGTAAGGCTTTCAGCTTTTCACATTAGCATCTGGAGTCCAAAGGAGTATTTCTTCATGTTGATTCAAAGCTTGATATTGATACACTGCTCTACCTTTTCATTTCTTATATTTGTCTGGTAAATTCCATACTCTTCTTCCATTTGTTGGTTATCCCAGGTTCATCCTATAGCAGCCATATTCATAAATGTTTTCCCCACTGCCAGGGATGGTGATGCATGTCTCCAATCCCAGAACTCAGGAGGCTGAGGGAGGAACATTCCTGGGAATGAGGCCAGCCAAGGCTACCTAGTGAGTTCAAGGTCAGCCTGAACTACATAGTAAGGACCTGTCTCAAAAAAAAACAAAACAGAACAAAAGGATGACATTCAGGACCATTCTAGCTAATAGATACGGGATTTTTTTGAGGATATTACACTAAGTAAAATAAACCAATGACAGAAACACAAATTCTGTATGATTCCATTTATATGAGGCATTTAAAGTAGTTAAAGCCAAAGAAACAGCAAGTAGAATGTTGAGGACTACTACAAAGTGGCTCTGAGTTGGATTTAATACTAACCAACTGGCTTTCCGTGTTTACTTGTGTGTTGTCTGAAGCTTAGGCACCTTGTCTGCCACCCCAACTAACTACAAGGAGACTGCAGCTGCAGGCATCTCAGCCCTGCTGTGAAGGTTTTCCTGGAGTTAACACAGTTCTTCTAAATTAACATACTATATTTCTTGAAGGAGTCCTTAAAGGGATTCCCAAGTCCTGCCCAGATTCTTGCAGTATTCCTCCTCCCTTGTTTGTAAACCAAGTAAATACGGGCACCTAGAGAAGTCTGGCTAACTCAGAGGATACTGAGGGTGTGGCAGTCAGTCCCGCCTGGGGCCTTGAAACCATTTTCATTGTCTCATTTATTTAAGCCTTTGCCATCCACTCCCTTGGGAGATTGCAAGCCTGATCAGCCTGCACTAACTTAAGAGTTATTTAAGCTGGTTTTGATAGTAGAATGGTAGTTGCTAGGGGTTGGAAGAATAGCAAATTGGGAAGCCATTCAACACGTATTGCTTTAGTTTTGCAGAGTGAAAAATTTTAAGATCTGTTGCAGAACAACACAAATACAGTTGACACTACACTCACATTTATAAATGCTTATGATGGTTTGGAGGAAGGATAGCTGGTATTTGAATCCAGGCCTGTCTCAAAAGCTCCATGTATTTAGATCTGTGTGTCATGGCACATGCTTATAATTCCAGCACTTCAGAGGCTAAGGCAGGAGAGGATGACAGTCAGTTTGAGGTGAGCCTGGGCTACCTAGTGAGTTCAGGCCAGCCTGAACTACTTGGCGAGGCCCTGTCTCAAAAACCAAACCAAACCACAACAAAAAACCCAAAAAACAAAAAATATAGAACCCCCCAATATGTATTAATAATTATGTTATCATTGTTTGCTACTTTGAAACAATTCTATCTTTAAAGACCACTTCCTTATTCTGATTTACACAGTTCTCCCTCTTCCGTGTGTCAGGGTAGCAAACCATGGTTAATAGCTGCATTATCTTAAGCCTGAGAGAAAACAGAATTTTCTATCAGTCAAGATAGAAAATTCAACATGGAGTCATTATTAATCCAAGAGATTAAGTAGAGAACCAAATACACATCAGAGGATTAGGCAAGACAGATCTAGAAGCAATAATTTTGGCTACTTAAAAACATTATTGCCAGGCATTATTGGCAGGCATGGTGACAGACCCTCCAATCCCAGGCTGAGGCAGGAGGATCTCAAGTTTGACCCCAGCCTGGGTGACTTGGTAATTTAGCCAGACCCTGTCTAAAAAGCAAAAATAAAAAAGGGATGGAGATGAAGCTCAGTGTGAAGGCCTGGGTTCAATCTCCAGTACTACAACAAACAAAAACAAAAAAATTAAAGGGGCTGAGGGTATAGCTCAGTGGTAGTGAACATGGTATGGTCAGTGTGTGGGAGGCCCTGTATTCTAACTCCAAAATAAATAAGTACATAAACAATTAAAAAGCAATATACATAATTAACTGAAAAAGTACTTATTTTACTAAGAGAAAAAAGTTTGTGATGGAAGTGTAAAATGGTAAGTCTTTTTACCTCATAACCTGAAGTCATTTCAGCCTTTCTGAACCTCAATTTCTACAGCATCAAAAGGAGCCAATAGTAACTGTCATGCAGGAGGGTCTGAAATGAAAAATTTCTGACGGTGAATCAGAATCAAACACACCAAGTTAGCAATGACAAAACCAAAGTATTAAAAACACAAGGCAAAGAACCTCATCATTCAAATTTACCCAAATTTAATCAAGGTAAGTTGAGAGTAGTCCTTGAAAACAAAGAATCCAGTTCACAAGAATAGCAACAATGGATTGTGACTTTAAACATCAACACTTGGGGCTAAGGATGTGGCTCAGTGGGAGATGTCTTGCGTAGTATGTGTGAGGCCCTGGATTCAATCCTCAGCACCACAAAAACGAATTTAAAAACCCACACTTCGCCAGGTGTGGTGGCACAGATACAGAATTTAAGCTCTTGGGAGGCTGGGGCAGGAGGATCCCGTGAGGTAAATAAGGGCCAGCCGGGACTACCAGGAACTTAATGAAATAAATGCTTTCTACTCGTTACATTTTTACCTGCTTCACTTCAAACCGAAAATGTAGGCACTAATAATCACGCACATCTTATGGAAGAGGCTGAGAGAAGTTAACGTCTTGCCCATAATCAAACAGCTATTCGATGGAGCCAGGTTAGAACTTTTCTTTCTAGTACTGGGGATTGAACCCAGGGCCTTTTCTCTGGGATACATCCTCAGTCCTTCTGAAATTATTTTTATTTTTGAGACAAGAGCCCGCCAAGTCACTAAATTCCCTAGGGTGAGCTAGCGTTTACAATCCCGCTTCAGCGTTCCAGATTGCTGGGATCACAGGAAGGCCTGGCTCGAAGCTGGGATACAACGTGACAGAGCATTTGAAACTTTGCACGCGAGGGACACACGTTCACCTACCAGCAAACAGAGATAGAATATTACCTCCTGCAGGGCGTGCGGCACGCGCCTGCAATCCCGGCATTCCGGAGGCTCCTGGCGGATTGAAGCACAGCCTATGCAATTTAGCCATTTGGCGAGACTATGTAAAAAAAAAAAAAAAAAAAAAAAAAAAGAGTGGCGGATATACAGCAGTTCCGTGCGGAAAGCCCCGAGTTCTATTCCCAGTAGGAAACATAAAATTTCCTCTAGGACTTGTACGGATTAAATGAAACAGTGTATTAAGAGTCGTAGGGTGCTGGGGACGTCTTAAGCATTAGATTAGCTTCACTTTACTATAAAGTTATATAGTCTCCACACCGAAATAAGAAAGGGCGTTGGCTACACACTGTAGAGCGACTTTTCAAACGGGCTGCAGTACTTAACGCTGCTTCGTCTCGACAGACACTGCGAGCACAGTCTTCGGCAATTCTTCGGTTCTATGAACTTCTCACCTATTTCCTCTCTCATGCTCTCCGCCGGCCTCATTTTACACCGCTGGCTCCACCACAAACCGAGTTCGCTAAGGAGCCGCCGAGCGGCGCTTGGGCGTGCGCTGTGAGCACCCACGGCCGTGGGCGCGCGGCTCGACACAAGGCGCAAAAGCTCCGCCCAGTTCTCGCGGGGGGAAACGCGGGTTTTAAATGAGAACTTCTAATTTCGCCCGACCTCTCAACGGTCACATGACTGGCGCGCGCGTCCTCGCCTCAAGGTCTTTCCTAGTCCCAAACCGGCTGTTAACTGCGCTACCGCTCGTCGCGAGGCGCACTCCGGAAGTAGGCGCTTTGATTCTCACTTCCTCGGCGGAAGAGCGCCTCTCCGCGGGGCGGAAGTGCGTCACGTCGCGGCTGCCTCCGCACAGCGGATGTGTGTCGCCGCCCGGGTGACGTTGGGAAGTGCTTGCAGCCCCTGCCGCTGCCTTTTGGTTGAAGCACTATGGAGGAAGAGAGGAAGAATAACAACAAACGCTGGTATTTTACCCGGGAACAGCTGGAAAATAGCCCGTCCCGTCGGTTCGGCCTGGACGCAGATAAAGAACTTTCCTATCGCCAGCAGGCGGCGAATCTCCTCCAGGACATGGGACAACGTCTTAACGTGTATCCTTGCGGCCTAGGCCTCGGGCCCGGCGCTCGGCGCGCTCCGGCGGCCGCGCCCGGGCTCCGGCGGGAAGGGGAGGGCAGGCGGCGGTCGCGGGGGGACAGGCGGGGAGCCCACCGTGGGGCGGGCGGGAAGCGGCCCGGAGGCTGCGAGGCGGAGTCAGCTTCCCGCTCGCTCGCTGGCTCATGCGCCAGCCGCACTGGGAGCTCGGACCTCTTCCGGCTTTGTTGTAGCGGACCTGCCCAGTCCCTCCTGCTCCAGTGACGTGGAGCTTCTCTCTGTTATGACCCCGAGTCTCGCAGAGATTTCGCTGTTGACGGCTGCCTCCCAAACTTAAATGCGTAAAAAGTTTCCGGAAATTCAACGCTAGAAGGCCTTCTAACGGTGGCCAAGAATTAGTGCCCCAGCTTTGGTTCAAAATGCGTTCCTCCCACTTAGCTGTTTAAGGAAACTCACGTTCTTGGCCGTCTTGTCTGCAGAGTGGATACTGCTTGCGTTAGATTCTGTGCCCAGCACGATGCTTGGCGTTCAGACTTCACATAATAGCAGTCGCTCGGGTTCTGTACAGTTTCAGAGGAACGGGAGATGTCAGGTTAGGTTTCTAGTGTTGTAAACCCGTGGACCTAATTTTTAAATAGTTTACGAGATACTAGTATTAGGTCCTTCAATCACACTGGTGTGTGTGTTTGTGTTTTATTGTTCAAAGTTATTCAGCTACTTTTCTTCCTCAAAGTACTTTTGTCCGAAAATACTTTCATTCTATAGTGGTGTTCTTTCAACTGTGTGTATAACATTTTTTTTGCCCTTTAGATGCAGCTTCAGTTTATTTAGCTGTCTTTTAATTGTCTTACTGACTGTAATGTTTGTTTATTATGGGTGTGCTTGCTTCAAAATAGGTGTCCACTTGCCACTTTGTTTCCTGTTGATATACATTTGTTTCCTAAGCATCCAGTCTGTGTGAATTAAGCCGTTTAAAAAAAAATCTGCTTCAGTGTATCCTTAATATACCTTTTTGTTAGTATGTTAGTAATGTTGCCATCGTGGGACAGTGACATCTCTATACTAGGTACTGTCTCCGGAGGAGCTCCTTAGAAGTAAGGCGTTTACGAATTTTCTTGGGGTTGGGGGGGGGGCGGTGAGGTCCCTGAATGACCTTATCTTTCAAATGCGGGGAGGTGAAAGTAAACGCACAGGCAAGCACAAAGTCGTGGGCTGGGGTTCTCCAGTGAACGGGCATCAAATCATTTCAAAGTTTCTTTGGCCTCAGGGATCATAACCTTGAGATTGACAGAAGGAAGTGAAACTAAATTGCTGGAATTTAGATGACAAAGAGAGAGTGGACATAAATCCACAGGCCATATTAGGGACAGCCTTATAAATCACATTAAAGAGAGTCTAGACAAGTCTTCATTGCAGGATTTGTAGAAGGCAGGTGACTGAAAGATTTAAGATCTTATGTTGTGTATATTGCATCCTGATTCATACATCCCAACAATTTTTGTTTATTTAGTGAATTTATATAAAATACTTGTTGAAAGCAGTATGCTGTCAATTGGCAGTTTAATGAAAGAAAACAGAAAACAGACTGCTTTGACTTGAAGAGCTAATGACAGGACCATCTACTATGTTTGGGCATTTGGTCTTTTGGGGAGCAGCTGGAGATTATATTTTGGGAGTTACATTGCCTGCCTGCCTTTTATGGACCTTAACTTGAGTATTTTAGCTCACAATTGACTATCAACACCGCTATAGTGTATATGCATCGGTTCTACATGATCCAGTCCTTTACACAGTTTCATCGAACTGTAAGTATAATTTTTTTTTGTATGGTGTAACCATTTAGTGGTTTATTCCAGCTACTGATTTTGTAGTTGACCTTTGCTACCGAATGGGAATTGAATTTTAGAATATGGGGTGGATTATCTTCTGTGTCACACTACCGTTTTGATACTAGCCTTGCAGTTTTCCTGTGAAGTGTGTTTTGTTTTCTGGTAGGGTTAGTGTATCTGTAGACCGGATCAATTCGATAATAAAGTCAACTGGTTTTTTTTTTTTTTTTTTGAGTTGGAGGAATAACATTAAAGGGGAAATCACAATTCAAGTATAACTTTCCAAGTGGTAAATTCTAAAATGGTGATAGAAAGATGAATGTAAGTTATTCAGATTTTTCAGAAGTCTTTGATAGAATTCCAATGAATGATTGGTTTGAGGAGAACATATGGTATATGATGACTTTTAAGAGCAGGAAAGAGCTGGGTGTGGTGGCATATGTCTGTAATCCCAGTACTTGGAAGGTTGAGACAGGAGCATCGCCTGAAGTTTGAGGCTAGCCAGGGCTACACAGTGAGATCCAGACTCAACAAAAACAAAAAACAAAAAAGAAAAGAATAGTAAAGTAATAAAAGTATCTTATTTCTTGGACAAAATAGTAGTTCTATTTTTTGTTTTGCACCTGAAATGGTCCATTTAACATTATTGCAGATAACAATGACTTGATAATGATGATCTTGGTGTAGATTTACCAAAATCTCAAGGTAATGAGGATAAACTTGAACATTTCATATGGATCTGTAAATCAAATATTTTAGTTTTTCAAGAAACTTGTTTTAGATTTAGGATAGTAGATTTTTAATGCTGTAGGGAAAGAATCTTTGAAGCTGGATGGACATAGTTCGTGTAGTATAAGAAATTGGCTGAATCAGGATTGGGAGTACCAGGTGCAGTGGCACACATCTGTTGTCCCACTGTGGAGGGAGGCTGAGGCAGGAGGATTGCAAGTGTGAGCAAGACCCTATCTCAGAATAAAAAATATGAAGTGCTGAGCATGTGGCTTGGTGGTAGAGCTGTCCGCCACCATGTCCAGCCTCCACATAGTATTTGTGTTACCGTGATTTCTTTAACTAGCTGACTATTGGTGGATATTCAAGTTGTTGCTAAATTTCTGTTGTTGGAATTATGATGTGCAGTAAAATTTTTGTTTCAGTTAATATTCCCTACAGAAAGATTTTACTAGTGTACATTGTTTCCAGTACTGAAGGAGAGAGTTCTTTTGTGTATATCCTAACCACAAATATTTATTACTTCAGGAAATATTTATAGCCAGGAGGGTGGCTCATGCCTATAATCCTAGTGCTTTGGGAGGCTGAGATAGAATAGGCAGTTTGAGCCAACCTGGGCAATTTAGTGAGTTTATGAAAGAGATGGCCAGGGATGTAGCTCAGTGTGGAGGCCCTGGTATGTTAGATGCGCCCCCTCCCACTCATTTGAACAGGTTCAAAGAATTCATTGGTAAGCTAGATAGACGAGGTCTGAAATTTTTTTCAGTTAGTGGAGTTGAAGTTTTCCTTTTGATCATTGTTCTCGTGAAATTCAAGAATGAAAACTGCCTTATTTATTCACTTTGCTCCTGTTTTATTCTGATTATCTTCTATGAACTCTGTTATGTGTTAGAGCTATTGGGGGTTGTGAAAGAACATATTTTGAGGGGATGGGAGACAGGGTCTCACTTCGTAGTGCAGGCTGACCTTGAACTCACCACAGTCCTCCTGTCTCAGTGTCTCACATGCTGGGATTACAGGCATGCACCACCATGTAAAAGTTTTTTATTAAAGTTTGACAGTAGAACTGGAGGTATAGCTTAGGTGCATGGTGCCTGCCTCGCAAGCACAAGGTCCTGAGTTTGATTCCCAGTATTGGAAGTAAGTAACGAAGGAAGGAAGGAAGAAAGGAAGGAAGGAGGGAGGGAGGGAGGGAAGGAAGGAAGGAAAGTTTGACAGTACAGCACAAAAATCTAAAGTGTGCAAGTTGATTAGTTTCTTGTGTTGTTATATGTATTTAACTACCAGTCAGATAAGGTAGATTTCCAATACCCTAGTAGGTATTGTACCTGGCTTTTAATTGAAATAAAATTTATTTCATTAGTACATGGTTAAATGACTAGTTTCTCTTACTTAAATTTAAGAATTGTGTTCATTCTTTTCAGGAAAGAAATTAAACTTTTTTTTTTTGGTAGTGGGACTGGGAATAGAACCAAGACCTTCACATTAATCTATATTCCCAGTCTATTTTTAAATTTTTTATATTAAGAGATGGGTCTCACTAAATTGCCCAGGCTAACCTTGAGGCCCTCTTATATCAGCTTCCCAGAGTAATGGGGTTACACATGTATGCTGTCATGTTTGGCTTCAGTTGAATTTCTATATACACTGTCTTAAATGTTTTCAAGTGGGGAAATATAACAGTAATGGTGAGCTCATTTGGGTTTCTGTACGTTTATGTTGTATTTTATAGATTTTAAAATAAAGGTCCCTGGGGCTGAGAGTGTAATTTAGTGATAAAGCACATGCTTAGCATGCTGGAGGCCCTGGGTTAAAAGAATGTCCAGATTTGGAATTTGCTACAGGGCTTACCAGCTATATAGTCTGGGGAAAGTGACCAGAGGACTCTCAGATTTTTCATTAGTATATCATAAAAGTGCTTCTTTGATAGAATAGTTGTTAGGGTTTATTTTTTATTTATTATTGTCTTTTTGAGACGGGCTCGCTATGCAGTCCAAGATGGCCTTGAGCTTACTTTGTAGCCCAGGCGGGCCTCAAACCCCCAATGATCCTCCTGTCTCAGCCTCCTGAGTGCTGGGATTACAGGAGTGCACCACCACGCCTGGCAGTTGTTAGGGTTTAAATGAATTAATTTACCTGGGCATGGTGGCACATGTCTTTAATCTCAGCACTTGGAAGGCTGAGGCAGGATTGCTGCAAGTTTGAGGCCAGCCTGGGCTACATAAGAGAGTTCAAGGCCAACCTGCACTATATGGCAAGACCCTGTTCCCCTCCAGAAAAAAAAAATTTAAAAGTGCCTGCCCAGGACCAGGGATGTAGCACAAGGGCACAATGCCTCTGTAGCAAGTACAAGGTCCTTAGTTCAGTTCTCAGTACCAAAAAAATCAGTACCTGCCCAGAGCAGTCAATAAATAATAAATATAGCTTTTTTATTTTTTGGTGGTGGTGGTGGTACTGGGAATTGAACCGAGAGCCTCATCTCTGGAGCTACTCTCACAGTTCTAATTGTTTGTTTATTTTATTTTGTTTTTTTTGAGACCAGGTCTCACTATGTAGTCCAGGCTGGCCTTGAACTCGCAATAATCCTCCTGCCTCAGCCCCTTGAGTGCTAGGATTACAGGAATGCGCTAACCACGTTGGGCTTTATTTTTTGTTTTGAGACAGGGTCCTGCTAAGTTGCCCAGGCTGGTCTTGAACTTCGGATCCCTCTGCTTCATTCTCCTAGAGTGCTGAGATTGTAGGCCTGCACCACCATGCCTAATTTAGCTATTCCTTTTAGAAGCTGGGCATGGTGAACACAGCCAGCTACTCAGACTGAAGTAAGAGGATGGTAGGTCCAAGGCCAGCGTGGACAGCCCTATCTCAATGTATATGGGTTGGGAGCCAGGTGTAGTGATGCGTACCTGTAATTTCAGCATTCAGGAGACCAAAACAGGAAGATGATGAGTGTAAGGCCGGCCTGAGCAGCTTAGCAGGACTACATAGGAATACCACGTTCCAGAACATGGGGTTAGGGGTGGGATATGGGAATGTGGCCGAGTCTTGCCTGGATTCAATCTCCAGTATCCAAAAAAAGTAACTTCTACTTTATTCTTACAGCTGCTTACAGTTGTTGATCTTATTTATTTTTTGGAGACATGCCAGGCTAAAATAAGGTATTTGAATATAGAAATTTGAAATCAAATTAGAGACATAACATAAGCAAATAATGTGCATCTCTGAGAGGATCTGCCTTATCTTTGATGGAAAAACAATTGATAGGCAAGCTTGATAAGGAATTTCATGCACACAGCCCATTAGATTTTCTTCTGTATTCAAATACCATGTATATTTGGCTCTGCCCTAATAGTTTCCAGTATTGTCTCTTGTTTTTTTATTTATATTTCAATTGCCTGCTCTAGACTTTGCTAATGTTTATTAATTTTTTTAAATTAAGTTTTGTGGTGGTGCACAGTTGTAATCCCACCTGCTTGGAATGCTGAGGCAGAAGGTCACAATTTCTAGGCTAGTGTGGGCTACATAGTGAGTTTAAGACCAACTTAGATTCTGTAGTGAGACCCTGTCTCCAACCAAAACCAAAATGAACCTTAAATGTGTCTTACCTTTCTTTCATCTATTACCCAATTACCTTTCCTAAATACTTCTTAAACTCTTACTTTTTTCTAAAATCTTGTGTCATTTTTGTTTAAAAAAATCATGTGCCACATCAGATTATCTATTTCATTTAATTATTCACTGTTCTAAATGATATTCCTGTCTAGATCCCCACACCTTTGTTCATGTCCATTATCCCATTAGTTTGGCTTTGTTTATCTTAAAGTCTGAGGAAAATATTTGCAGTAAGTTTCACATACAGCTGAAACAAATGTGAAGAAGAGTTGTTACTGTGAATTGAATGTGTGGAGAAAAATTTACTCCAGAAAAAGTATAGCATAGGTAAGAGCAGAGATACAAATAAGTATTAGAATGTTTCCATTTTAGTCAGTAAAGTGAAATAGATATTTAATTGAGTACTGTAAAAATTAATGCATTTCATGTGCTCCTGATGAATTCTAGCTCTTGCTGTTGTGATTTTTGATTTATTTATACATGTGTTTGTATGTATGTATATATTTGACAGGATCTCACTATGTAGACTGATCTTGAACTCACTGTGTAGTCCAGGCTGGCTTTTGATTTGCAGTGATCCTACTGCGTTGGCCAAGTGCTGGGATTACAGGTGTGCATGCCTGACATGCAGGTATGTGTGCCTGTCTTAGAAAACTGTTCATGTCTAGAAAATACTAGCCTAGATTTTTAAAAATTATTATTATTATTATTATTTTATTTTAAAGACAAGAAAATGGAGATATATAAACGAGAATAACACAAAAACAATAAAGGAAATACAAAATTATAGAGAAGATAGTAGGGAATTAGCATTGGATGCTGTATAATGTTATCTTTGCATTTGTTAACACAAAAAGAATAAAGGAAATACAAATTTATAAAGAAGATAGGGAATTAGCGCTGGATGCTGTATTACAAAATACTATCTTCACATTTGTTGCTCAGTTATACAGATGATGGCTCATTCGATTAATTAGTTTTCTCCACCCTCATCTCTGTTGTTCTCCCACCCATCTCTGTCATCTTGCCTCTGATAGTAACTGTATTTTTTTTGGTTTACTTACTCCCTCAGGCTCTCACATTGGGAAGAGACATGGCTGTTTCTAATTATGCTGTAACAAACATGAGTGCGCACAGATTGCTATGGCAGGAGGTGGATAAGCACCCATCCTCAAAGAGGGTAGACTGGCAGGGAACCAGGTTCACTATGGTCAAGCCCCTATTGATAAGCCCTCAAGGCCATCGGGGGTCTGGTCTAGTCGGCAGGGTTATCCTGTGAACTCCAGTCTCCACCTTGATGCTGCGCACCCGGAGGACTGGTCAGGTTCACAGGGTCACCCCCGGGGGGCCACTGTAGCCTAGATAGTTTTAAGGAGAGTCTTTGAAGGGTTGGTGTTTGCAAGTGAATTAATGGATAAGAGAGGAGCATGTACTACTAGTACAGGGAAAAGCATGAATAAGAAGGGAGAAGGTAGGACAAAGAAAGAACTTGATTGACTTGAAACTAAGATCCTCAGATATGATTTGTTTTCTTTCTCTCCAGTCGGTGGCTCCAGCAGCCTTGTTTCTAGCAGCTAAAGTGGAGGAGCAGCCAAAAAAATTGGAACATGTTATCAAAGTAGCACACACTTGTCTGCACCCACAGGAGTCACTTCCCGACACCAGGAGTGAGGTAGGTGATCATTACAGATCTCCTTTTCTTTCTTTCATATATTTACTTTTTCTTTTTTTAATCAGATTTTACTGGTACATTTTAGATATACATGATAACTGCATTCATGGTAGAGAATTTGTACCTGCACATGATATGACTTGATTCTTTTTTTTCCCATTCCCCTACCCTCCCTTCAACCCCTGTTTACGAAAGAGATTTCCCTTATCATTTACAAAAGCTTTGTTTCTGTGTTTTCCTTCTTTTCTCATTTTTGTTTTTTACTTTTCCCTTCTTTCCTTTTTCCCTACCCCCTGCTTGTGCTCCCTATTTGAACATTTTCTTCCTATTTTACAACGCCTGTTGTACGTTTTGGTCCTTATTTACACTTTCAGTTTCTCACACCAGATAGAAACAATTAGGTATTTACGAATGCGTGTCAGATTTATTTTGAGAATGGTCTCAAGGTGCAAACATAAACTTTATCCTTCTTTATGGTAGAATAGTACTCCATTGTATAAAAAGCCACATCTTCTTTATCTGTTTACCAGTTAATGGGCATTTGGGCTGTTTCCAAGATTTGGCTATTACAAACTGCACTGCTAGAAACACAGGTGTGTATATATTGCTGTGGTATGATGCTTTTGATTCTTTTGGGAAGATACTCAGAAGGGGAATAGCTGGGTGAAAAGGGACCTCTAGTCCTGGGCAGATTTTTTTTTTTTTTTGAGACAGGCTAGCCCTCAGCTCACTTTGCAGCCCAGGCTGACCTTAAACTCACAGCAGTCTTCCTGTCTCAGCCTTCCAAGTGTTGGGATTGCAGGTGTGCACCAGCATGCCCAGTCTAGTTGTTTTTTGAGGAATCTCCACACTCATTTCCACAGTGGTTGCACCAGTTTATACTCCCACCAACAGTGGAGAAGGGTTCGTTTTTTCCAGTGCCTCACCAGCATTTGTTATTGGTTGATTTCTTGATGATAGCTGTTTTTTCTGGGATGAAGTGGAATCTCAGCATTGTTTTAATTTGCATCTCTTGGATGAGAGGTAATGTTTGTACTTCTCCATATGAGAAGTATGTATTCATCTCAGATGCTCATTAAGTTTGAGGGGGCTTATATTTTTGAGTTCTTTATATGTTCTCAATAGTAATCCTTTGTCTGAGGAACAGCTGGCAAACATTTTTTCTTACATTGTGGGTTGTCTCTTTACTCTGTTGGTGGTTTCTCTTGCTGTGCAAAAGCTTTTTAATTAGATCCCAGTTGGTGATTCTTTGTGATAGTTCCTGTGTGGTTGGGGTTTTGCTCATAAAGTCTGCACCACTGTCTTCAGGAGCTCTGCGTAGTGTATCTTCCAGTGGACAAGTTGCTTTTCTTTATTTTGATTATAGCTTAATTTTAGGATTTTGATTTACTAAAGTTTGAATGTGGGCTGTTAAGGGAAACGTAGTGTTTTTTTTTTTAACAAAAAAGTTAAGTTTTATAGTGAAAATTTGTTGAGTTAAGTTAAAAGATGTAGAAAAGCAAAGAACAGAAACAATCTGAAGATGAAATAGGTAAAACCGGTTAAGACATAAGTGTAGGCAAAAACTTCGTGAACAGAACACTGATTGCATAAGGAATAGTACTAGGAATCACTACATAGAATCATGTCACGTTAAAAAGCTTCTGCACAGCAAGGAAACCAGTAACAGAAGAAACAACCTGTAGAGCAGGGCTTTTCAGAAGAAGAGCCATATGAACTCAAGAAAGTTAGACCTCCCAAATTTAGAAAAGATGAAGTACAAACAGCCACATGAAAAAAATGTTTAACCATACTGGCCATTTGAGAAATTCAAGTTAAAACAACACTGAGGTTCCATTCTCATTCCAGAAAGAATGTTTACCATTAAGAAACCAACCAGTAACATGCTGGAGAGGATTCTGGGCAAAAGGAGCCCTTCTTCATTGTTGGTGGGAATGTAAACTTGTATAACCACTGTGGAAATCACTATGGAGATTCCTCAAAAAACTAAAAATGAAATGCCATGTGACCCAGCTGTTCCTCCTCTAGGTGTCTTCCCAAAAGATCTAGAGACATCCCACCACAGTGATGCATGCACGTCCATGTTTACAGCAGCACAGTTCTTAACAGCTGAGTCTGGGATGCAGCGTGTGTGTCCATCAGCAGAGGAGCATAAAGTGTAAAATATCTAAAAGTGTACCTTGATTTAGGTTTTTTGGTGGTGTTTTTGTTTTGAGACAGGGTCTCACTATGTAATTCAGGCTGGCCTTGAACTCTTTATGTAGCCCAGGCTGACCTCAAACTCTTGGTAGTTCTCCTGCCTCAGCCTCCCGAAGGCTGGGATTATAGGCCTGCACTCCCACACCCAGCCCAATTTACCATAATAGTATTAATTTGTTTTATATGTGTTTTGGTGTATTAGCCTGGCTGTTAATCTATATGTATGATAGTTAACGTTATAAGGATTTGTAAATAAATGAATCTGATGCTGGCAAATTTATTTTAAAAAGAGTAGTAGAAGGGAAGGGGAAAGGAAGGCATTTGGCTGTGTTATGTAATGTCCCAATTCCCCACAGTGAATATAAGCATCACATACTGCCAACATGTACTACACATAAAAAGAGCAAAGAAGAAAATACATCGCATAGATGTATTGAACCTCTGGAGCACAGATATATAAATGAATCATCATCATCCCAGCTACTTTTGTCTAAACAGCTATGCTTGCATGTATTTCATTATTTTGACTGTGTCCAAACTATTTCCCCATCTTGTTCATTCTTTCTACAAATATGTAGGTAGTCATTTACATATATATATATTTTGTGACCATTGTTTGTACAGTAAAGAAGTGTCCATAAGCCAGGCATGGTGGTGCATCCCTCAAATCCCAGCACTGTGGGAGGCTTGCAGAGGTTGATTCCAAGTTCTTGCCCAGCCTGGGTAATTTAGCAATTTAGGGAGACCCTGTCTCCAAAAAAGGGCTAGGAAGGTACTCAGTGGGAAAGTTACAAGTTAATCCGTAATAACACGCACACATACACAGACACACAAATGTGTATATAGTTTTATTTTCTTGCTCTGTATATTATAAAGAACATTTTAAAAAGTTTTGTAAGGAGGTTAAATAAAAGTTTTAAAAAGTTCTCTCTCCCTTTCTCCTGGTAGGATATTGC
This sequence comes from Dinomys branickii, assembly GCA_004027595.1. Classification (NCBI taxonomy): domain Eukaryota; kingdom Metazoa; phylum Chordata; class Mammalia; order Rodentia; family Dinomyidae; genus Dinomys; species Dinomys branickii. The sequence continues at coordinate 127,184 of PVLD010001803.1, forward strand.
TCATTATCACAACATAGGTAATTTTGTAGACTTATCCCATGCTAAAGGAGAGAAGCCCTGGTTTTATTTTATTTTATTTTTATTTTTTGCGGTACTGGGGATCGAACTCAGGACCCTGCGCTTGCTAGGCAGGTGTTTATTCCACTGAGCTATATCCCCAGCCCCGAAGCCCTAGTTTTAAAAGTTGATGATTGGTAGTGTTAAGGGGTCTGAGAGGCCTACCTGTTCCCCTTTTGTACTGGGGCATGAACCCAAGGCTTTTGTTTTTTGTTTTTTTTTTTTGTGAGACAAGGTCTCACTTTGTAGTTAAGGCTGGACTCAAAATCATGGTGATCCTTCTGCCTCAGCTTCCTGAGTCCTGGGATTACAGGTGTGTCACAATGCCTGGCTGCTCTGCATTTTTTAAAGGAATTATTAAATTTTTATTTATTTTGTGTCTTTTTGAGACAGAGTTTTACTATGTCGTTCAGGCTAGCTTTGAGCTCCCTTTGTAGCCCAGGCTGGTCTCGAACTTGCATTGCTCCTCCTGCCTTAGCCTTCCAAGTGCTGGTATTATAGGTGTGCGCCACCACACCCAGTTTAGGAAATTAATTTTAATATTTTATATAGCCACCAAACTATATATCCTTGACCCTTGTGTATAATTTATGTACTATATTTCCCCAAAAATAAGACCAGTTCTTAATTTTCTTTTAAGCTGGGTGTGGTAGCACATACCTGTAATCCCAGCATTTGGGAGGCTGAGGTACAAAGATCACCGGGAGTTCGAGGCCACCCTGGGGTACATAGTGAATTCAAGGCCAGCCTGTACTACACAGCAACAGACCCTGTCTCCTCCCAAATTTTTTTTTGCTCCAAAAGACTTTAATAGGGCTTATGTTCAGTGGATGTCTTATTTTTTTCATAAACAACACTACATTTATTCATGTATAATAATCTATATGTTTTCAAACACAGTCTTATCTCCTTCTGGAACATCTTTATAACTCTCTAAACTCTGAACTCTGGCTGAATTTCTTGTGACTCTGTTTGCTATAGGACCATTGGCCCCAGTCTCTTGTGTCCAGAAGTAACGGTGTTCTTATATGAGATGTGCTGCCCATGAGCCCTGCTCATAGTGCATTGTTATAGCACACGTACTGAACTATGAAAACTCGTATTAAATACAACCATGTCCATTCATTATCAAATGCAAATGTTGTTTGTGTGTTCCATTTGTACTGGATTGGTCGTTTGGCGGTAAGTGCTGAGTTCATGAGTTTACATAGGCATTCAGAGGGGCCTGCTCGGGTATTTATACAATTTATAGTACCATTTATTTTAAGTATATTATACATATGTAATCAATAGTATTACATATGTACATTTGTATATTATTATTATTACTTTATGATTCAGCACGACTGTGGTATGTTGCCGCAGACGTACTAAATGTATCTATCTGGCTGACGGTTTTAACTGGGGCTCATTTTTGGGATAGGGCTTATGAGGGTCCTGAAAAATCACGTTAGGGTTTGTTTTCTGGCTAGGTGTTTTGGAGGAAATGCAGTGTTATGCTTTTTCAGTGAATGTTTTCTCTGTCTTGTCTGTAGGCTTACCTGCAACAAGTTCAAGATCTGGTGATTTTAGAAAGCATAATTTTGCAGACTTTAGGTAAGTTTATCTGTTTAAAGCATTAAACATCTGTATCTATATCTATATGTATACATATAACTTAATGATTTGATATTAAAATTTGCAAAACAAGAAATAGGAAGAAAATCCTTTGGGAACATTTTTGCATAGTATGCATCTGTCTCTGGATTAGAGTTTGTAGAGATCAGAGTTTTAACTTTGGCCTACATGATAGAGAGGATGTAGGTACAGTTGTCCTTTGAAATAGCAGCTAGCAAGACTTTTGGTTTTTGATATCCATACTAGAATTCATGATTTACCTTTTTTGAGATTTGACAAACTCTTTTTTTTTTTTTTTTTTTGTCTTTTTGAGACAGGGTCTTGCTGTACAGTTCAGGCTGGCCTTGAGCTCACTTTGTAGCCAGGCTAGTTTTGAACTTGCAGTGATCCTTCTGCCTCAGCCTCCTGAGTGCTGGGAGTACAGGTGTGTGCCACCACGCCAGGCTTGGCAAAACTGTTTTAAAAAGCATTTCTTCCTGTGGATTGCTCTGGTCTATTAGTCATTGTATTTAGATAACAGCACTTGGTTTTAAAATTGGTAAGCAGTGGTTGGTTACAATAGCAGAGTGAAAGTGGAGGAACTTAAGTTACAGTGGTTGATTGGGAAACTGATAATCCTTAACAAGTATTGAAATAGGACTTTTTCTTACTCTTTTTTGTTTCTTTGAGGCAAGACTTACTGTGTAGTTTAGACTGGCCACGACCTCACTGTCTAGCCCATGTTGGCCTCATTTGCAGTGATCCTCCTGCCTCAGCCTCCTGAGTGCTGGGATTACAGACATGTGCCACCATACCTGGCTTTAGGTTAAGTTTTAGAAAGTAGTGATCATTTGAGTGACTTGTTTCTTCCAACTTTATATTATATTCTGTTGTACCTAAAAGAAAAGTGATTTATGTTTTGGTTTTTGGTTTGTCAGTGGTTTTCAGGTCTTACTGATACCCTTTAGCCCAGAGTGTAAGCAACTTTAGAGATAATGTACTCTCAAGGAAAATATACTGCATACTTTGTGATTCTTAGCATCTGCATAGCAGTTTTGAGAGAGAAGAATGAAAGAAGCCTTTAAATAATGACCGGGATAAAGAAACATAAAATATGTTGAATATTTTTAGGTTTGTTTTTTTTTTTTTTTTTGACTGGTTAATCTTTTCTTAAAGGATTTGAACTAACAATTGATCACCCACATACACATGTGGTAAAGTGCACCCAACTTGTTCGAGGTAAGTTACCCCAACTTGAGACAATTGTCTTAAATTGTTTTGTCATTTAGAGTTTTTAGTTTGCTGTATAAAATGCAGAGCACAGCTGCTTTGGCCAAAAGTTGAATGCCCAGTTGTCTTAAATCACAAATATTGGTTGTGGCTTGGAGTTCTCTTACTGGGGTTCCTTTTTTTCTTTTTTTTTTTGTGGTACCAAGGATCAAACTTAGGACCTTTTGCTTGCCAGGCAGGCACTTATTTCACTGAGCTATATCTCCAGCCTTTACTGGGGTTCTTATCATTGATATTCTAGGTGATCCCTAGTTAAAGAGAGGTGACCTTCTGAGAGTGTTTGGAAAGTCACCAGGCCATATTTAATGGCAGTTTAAGGAAGTCTTGAGAGTGAGTGGTCTTATTTTAATCATAAGGTTGATTGTAGGCTTTCTAGACGATCAGTTTTGTTTTTGTTTCTGGGGATTGAACCTAGCTAGGGATTTTATACTGAGCTGTACCTAGGTTGTGTTGTATTGTTTTTTTGTTTTTTTTGTTTTGTTTTGTTTTGTTTTGTTTTTAGAGACAGTCTCACTAAATTGACCACACTGGTCTCAAACTTACAACTCTCTCATGTCAGCTTCCCAGAGTATTGAAATTATAGGCGTGTTGCCACCATGCCTGGCCAGATAATTGTAAAGACTTTTTTTTTCTTTGAGATAGGGTCTCTATGTCTTTTAGGCTGGCCTTAAACTCGGCAGTGGTCTTCCTACCTTAACCTCTCGAATGCTGGGATTACAGGTGTGTGCTGCCACACCCAGCAGAATTACTTTTCTTTTTGTAGTAGGGATCAAACCTAGAGCCTCAGACATGCTAGGCAGTAGTTCAATCACTGAGTTACATCCCCAGTCCCTCTCCTTTAAACAATAGTATCAAAAATACCTGGGACTGGAGGTGTTGCTTAGTAGCAGAGCACTTGCGTAGATGTGCAGTCTCTGGACACAGTCTCCAAAGTCCAGCCCCCACCCCCCAACTGGCCACACTTGTGCACTTAAGTGATACGGGTTTCATGTGAAGAGTCTCAGTATTTCCAAGTTCTTTATATTTGAAGGACTGAAATTTTTAAAAGCCTAAATTCTGCTGGGTGTGGTGGCACACGCCTATAATCCCAGCGCTTGGTTGGCTTAAGTAGACTTGAGGCAGGAGGATGATGCAAGAGTTCAAGGCCAGCCTGGACTACATAGAGACCCTACCTCCAAAAAAAATAAAACTAAACAAAACTCTTATCAGTTATGGAGGTGCACACCTATAATCCCAGCACTTGGAGGCTGAGACAGGAGGATTCCCATGAGTTCAATGCCAGCCTGGGCTACACAGTGAATCCCTGTCTCACAAAAAAAGACTTTCAAGTACATTTTGTCATCCAGAGTGGTTTTTTTTTTGAAGGAGGAATGTGTTCAGTATACTATATTAAGCTGTATTAGTTGATGGTTTGGGGATTAAGTTACAGGCTACTCACAATCCTGGTTTTTTTGTTTGTTTTGGTTTGGGTTTTTGAGACGGTCTCACTGTGTAGTCTAGGCTGGCCTTAAACTCCTGGTGATCCTCCTGTGTCAGCTCGGGAGAGTGCTAGGACTATAGGCTTGCACCACCATGCCCAACTAAATTATGATCCTGCCTTCAGAGAATTTTGAGTTCATATTTGAGACAAACCTGGCAGCATAGTAAAGTCTTGTCTCAAAGTAATGCTTGTGCTAGCCCTGGAGATACAACTCAGGGGTAGTGCTTGCCTAGCAAGCTTAAAGCCCTGGATTTGATTCTTAGTAATACCAAAAAAATAAACTTGGGTTCTTCTCCAGGCACACTAAGTCAAATTCTGTTTTGTTTTTTGTTTCTTTGGGGTTTTTGTTTGTTTTTGAGGCAGGATCTCACTATAGCCCAGGCTAGCCCTCAACTCTTGGTAATATTCCTGCCTCAGCCTGCGTCAGCTATGCCACTTCCCCTGGCACTAAATCAGACTCTGGAGAGCTGGCCCAGGAACTGTATTTTAAACAAGTACCTCCAACACTTGGTGTGCAGAAGAAAACTTGAATCTCTGGGACTGGAAGCAGTATAGTTATTAACCCTAAAATTAGAAATCATTAGGAGGCAGGAGTGTAATAGCTCAGTGGTAGAGCATGTGCTTATTCAATCCTCAACCCCTCAGAAAGATTGTTTCCTTTGGTATAATATAAACATCAGGTGATTGGGCACCATTACTGTCTCATTTGCCAGTCTAGTAGCAGTATCTTGCAAATAATAAATGTTTATTAAATATTTCTTGAGAATGAATGAAACTAACCTTTTTCCTCTTTTTTTTTTTTTTTAGCAAGCAAGGACTTAGCACAGACATCTTATTTCATGGCAACCAACAGGTTTATATTTTATTTATGTATTTATTGCTTTTAAGGACTGGGTTTACTTGAGTTGGCATAGTTACTTTTCCTGGGATATGCAGAATGACTGAGTAACTAGAACCCAACGGCTCAGACATGGAAATCATCTCTGACTCAGTGTATTACAGACAGTTGTCTGGTGAATGTTTATTATTATTATTTTTTCCTATACAGTTTTCATCTTGTACCTTAAATTTACTGGTGCTTTTTAATTTGCTGAGGTGATATAATTATTTAGCACTATAAGTATTTAGTAGTTGATGGCCCACCCAATTCTCTGTGTGACGCTGCTCTAAAATATCCAATAACACATTTCTGAAAGTTTGTGTAAATACAGGACTTATTGATAGTGACCAAAAAATATCTAACTTGGAGGATTTTGCAAAAATTATATTTTAACAGACATTTTTTTCTTCCCATGTCCAAACAAATGGGCACTTATGGGTATAAAGATTTGTAATACTTTCCTTCTTCCTTTTTAGAAAAATGATTAGCACATAAACTTACAGTACCAAATGACTTGCTTGCTTCATCTCTATTTTCCAGTATAGTTTATTTATAGAAATCAAAGATAATTGTAATAATTTTCCAGGGTAAGAAGTTCAGTTTTATAGCCTGGCATGATGGTACATGCCTATAATCCCACAACTCAGGAGGCTGAGGCGGGAGAATTGCCATAAATTTGAGGCCAGCCTGGGCTACATAGTAAGTTTAAGGCCAGCCTGGGCCAAAAAAAGAAAAAGTTTTATTTTATAACCTGACATAAGAAATTTTTCAAGTAAACCATAAATCAAGCATATTTGTACTTGAAAGAGTGTTATTTTAAATAGATCAGAAATGTGATTGGCAAAAAACAATTTTAAGGATATTTCCTTATACATGCAGTGAGTAAAAACAGAAAACTTATAATTCTCCTCATTCTGAGCTTATTTGGCAGGATAGTAGGCAATAAACACTGACTTTTGGGACTAGAAGTCAAAAAAAGAGGAGGAAAGTCCTTATCTGTTGTGTAGACTGGATGACACAGTCAGGAAACCTAGAAATGCTAACCTGAGCAGTGGGTGAACAGGAAAATGGTTGTATTGAGTATGGAATCAGAGAACGACAATTCTTGCTCTTTTTGCTCTCCTTTTTTTTTCCTTTTTTCTTTTTTAAATAATGGAGAGTTTTAGCTTTGGGCTGAGAACTGAGCGCTCATGACACTCTGTTTCCCTCCCTCTGGTGTCAGCCTCCATCTGACCACATTTAGCCTGCAGTACACACCTCCTGTGGTGGCCTGTGTCTGCATCCATCTGGCTTGCAAGTGGTCCAACTGGGAGATCCCAGTCTCAACTGATGGAAAGCACTGGTGGGAGTATGTTGACGCCACTGTGACCTTGGAACTTTTAGATGGTAAGTTTTAGAGTAAGGGACGTTGGAAACCACTTGCTCTTGATCTGTCACTTACCTGCCCAAAGGTGACTTGAGTTGAAAATAGTGAGTGAGTTGAGGTTATTTTTGTTTCATTATCTCTGTCTCTCTGACTCTTTCTTGAATGTTTTATTTTTAGAACTGACCCATGAATTTCTACAGATTCTGGAGAAGACTCCCAACAGGCTCAAACGAATTTGGAATTGGAGGGTAAGAATTACACTGTCAGCTTGTTCCTTCTTTTGACTGTACAGTGAATATACCAAAATAAGCTATATGCCCTGCCTTTCCCTTTTCACAGTTGTGCAGTAATCATGACTTGACTTTGTAGCTTAAATACTGGCCCGGAAGTCAAATGCCTGTCGGTGACGGCAGGCTTTGCTTTGTCCTGAGGAATGCCTGTATGATTATTTGGTCAGCAGTACTGGTTGACTATTTGTGTGTAGAAACTCTTAGGCTTAAAGCAAAAATACTGGCTTTTTTGGAGACAGGGTCTCACTATGTGGTCTAGGCTGGCCTTAAACTCACTATGTTGCCCATACTGGCCATCCTTCTGCCTCTGCTTCCTGAGTGCTGTGGGTATAACCATGACCACCATATGTGGCATAATTCTATCTTTGACATTATGTATTTTTTTTCTTTTTCTTACTAGATTTTATGAACATTTTAGGTGTAACGTAATGATTCATAGAGAATTTGTAACGTAATGATTCATAGGGAACATTCATCATAGAGAATTTGTACCTGTACATGATATATCGTTTCCTTTCTTCCCCCATTCCCCACCCTCCCTTCAATGCCTCCCCTCCCCATTTACAAAAGCTTTGTTTCCAGTTTTTAACTTCTTTTCTCATGTATTTTTCAACTGCCCCCCCCCCCAGATTTGAATATTTCTTCCTACTTCGCAGCACCTATTACACATTGGGTCCTTATTTATACTTTCAGTTTCTCACACCAGGTTAACAGTGTGGCATTTACATGGGTGTCCAATGGCATTGTCTGCATTTCAAATGGGTTTTAGAATTTTGTTGTTACACAGTTTGCAGTCTAAATTTGTATTGCTAATATTTTTGAAAGTCCTATTTATAAATAATGGGATGATTCCTTCTATTTTTTTTCCTAGTGTTAATTGTTAAAAAGTATTTCCCAATGGTGTGGTGGCACAGGCCTATAATTCCATCACTCTGGGAGGTTGAGACAGGAGGATTGCAAATTCAAACTCAATTAGAATTTCAAGTCGGTATGGGCTAGCTAGTGAGTTCAAGGTCAGCCTGGATTACATAGCGGGACCCTGTCTAAAACAAAAAAAACCAAAATGTTTCCCTCCTTTCTCATAAATCCAGATTGAGAAGCTTTTTTTCATTCTCCTGAGTTGTGAGCTGAACAAAATGTTTGTCTCATAATAGTTTGGGATTCGAAGTAGGCTTGAGAGCACATAGTTCATCTTCCACTTTATTATAAAACATCAAAATTTGTAGAATTTTACAATGTATTATAATCATAAACAGTCATTTTGCTGTTTCAGAATGGTTTTTAGTTATTTACTTATTTTTTTGCAGTACCAGGGATTGAACTCAGGACCTTGCACTTGCTAGGCAGGTGCTTATTCCACTGAACTATATCCCCAGACCCTCTGAATGGTTTTTAGATAAGCACAAATTCTTCCTTGGTTGCTTTTCCTTGTAGCAGTGTAGATTGCTGACTCCTGATGGTCAGTTTTCTTGTTTTTTTGAGACAAGGTCTTACCGTGTAGTCCAGGATGGCCTTGAACTTGCTGCAGCACCCATGCCTCAGCCTCCCAAGTGTTGGGATTACAGGTGTGCACTACCAAGCACAGTGATGAACAGTTTTAAAATCTTAGTTCTCCTGGAGCCCATGTTTATTGGCTCTCATGTTTGAGTAGCCTTTCTAGAACTTCAATGCAAATACAATCTACTTAATGTCTTTCCATTTTAATCAGTCGTCTGAAAAGATATTATTGGCTTTGTTCTAGGCATGCCAGCCTACCAAGAAAGCAAAAGCGGATGACCGGGGAGCAGATGAAAATACTTCAGAGCAGACAATCCTCAATATGATCTCCCAGAGCTCTTCAGACTCAACTATTGCAGGTTTAATGAGCATGTCAACTACTTCTACAAGTGCAGTGCCTTCCCTTCCTGTCTCTGGAGAGTCATCGAGCAACCTGTCCAGTGTGGAGATGTTGCAGAGTGAGCGTTGGCTGTCCTCCCAACCTCCTTTTAAACTAGAACCTGCTCAGGGTCATCGGACCAGTGAGAATTTAGCACTTATGGGAATTGATCATTCCTTGAAACAAGATGGTTCAAATGCATTTATTTCGCAGAAGCAGAGTAGTAAGACTGTGCCGTCAGCTAAAGTATCATTGAAAGAATACCGTGCAAAGCATGCAGAAGAGCTGGCTGCCCAGAAGAGGCAACTGGAAAACATGGAGGCTAACGTGAAGTCACAGTATGCATACGCGGCCCAGAATCTTCTGTCTCACCATGACAGCCATTCCTCAGTCATTCTTAAAATGCCCATAAAGGGTGCAGAAAACCCTGAACATCCTTTTCTGGAAAAGACTGACAAAGCAGCTCTCAAAATGAGACTCCCAGCAGCTGGAGATAAAGCTGCCTCTTCAAAACCCGATGAGATAAAAATGCGCATTAAGGTCCACACTCCAGCTGATAAGCACAGCTCTATAGAGGACAGTGTCACAAAGAGCCGAGAGCACAAAGAAAAGCACAAGACTCACCCATCTAATCACCACCATCATCATAATCACCATTCACACAAGCACTTGCACTCACAGCTTCCAGCTGGTACTGGGAACAAACGTCCAGGTGACCCAAAACACAGCAGCAGCCAGGCAAGCACCTTAACACACAAACCCTATAGCTTGTCTAGTTCTTTTTCCTCTTGTAGTTCTACTCGTAAAAGGGCTCCCCCTGAAGAGACTGGAGGGGCAGTATTTGATCATCCAGCCAAGATTGCCAAGAATACTAAGCCCTCTCTAAATTACTCTTTCCCTCCTCTCCCTACACTGGCCCAGTTACCTGGGCATAGCTCAGACACAAGCGGCCTTCCCTTTTCACAGCCTAGCTGTAAAACTCGAGTTCCGCACATGAAACTGGATAAAGGCCCCACTGGGGCCAATGGTCACAACACAGCCCAGTCCATAGACTATCAAGATACTGTGAATATGCTTCACTCTCTGCTCAGTGCCCAAGGTGTCCAGCCCACTCAGCCCCCTGCATTTGAATTTGTTCACTCATATAATGAATATTTGAATCCACGGGCTGGTGGAATCTCTTCCAGATCTGGCAATACAGACAAACCCCGGCCACCACCTCTACCATCAGAACCTCCTCCACCACTTCCACCTCTTCCTAAGTAAAAAAGAAAAAGGAGAAAAAACTTAAACACTTTTTTTTTTGACTACTGATAGTGGACTAGAATTACTTCCCTTGTGAAATGTCACCCTTGTTGGACTAGAGAATAAATTGATACTGAAACATCGGTGGGAGGGTGGTGGAAGGCCTTGGTTATTATATGTGCTGCCTGATAACTTTTTAACTATTACAGTTTTTACTGGTATTAGAAAGGTGGGGATATGTTGAAACTGTGAAGGATAAGAACACTCTATTCTTGGCCTCTCCACCTCCTAATTAGGTTGATTGGAATAGTTATCTTCCCTCTTCGTGTGAGAACTGAAACATGGGGGGTTTATCAAAGAATTGTGGATTCTTTTGATGTTTAATATATCAGAAGAGAGGAAGTATTTAAACGTCAAAATCTTTTAAGAGACTTTTAAAAAATAATTTAATGAAAGTAAGTTATCTGTTTAGTTTTTTTATATAATTGGGAAGGGGATAGGGATTTTGCTATGTGTGTGAGGCACATAGCTACTCCTGGTGGGTGGGACCGAGGGTGGGAATACTGCAGGGTGGGTGGGAGGGTAGGCTTTTGGCCAAGAGTTTTGAAGTAGGCTCAGGCCACTTGAAGTGTTGAGATCTTTAAGAGTGTATGTAAGCGTGGATGTGCTTATAAGTGTGTGTGTTTGAAAATCATGTTTTATCCTTCATCCTTTCCTATTTTCACTTTCCAACAGTCTACTAGAGAGAATATGGTTAGTCTTGAGAACGTGAATGAAGAGGCATGTACTTGATATGGAAATCTCTCCCTTTCTTTATATGTAATTGAACTGTAGAAAGCTCATACCATACATGATAATGGGAGAAGCCAAGGAGTTAGAGGATAGTGAAAACAAATTGTGATTTGGAATTCTTAGGACATTGTGTTTTAAATTACATTATAAATGTAAGCCTGGCTTTCTATTTGTATATCTGAAGGCAAACAACTGCATCTTCAAGTGTTCAAGGCTTAAATGATTTTAGAGATCTGAGCTCATGAATTATGTAGTACTGGTGCCATGAGTGATCAAGCCTAGCTAGCTAGAGGATGCAGTTATGTTTAAATTGTCCTCCACTGATGGTTTCAGAGTCTAAACAGTGGTTCTTAAAGGAGATTTCTAAGAGTTTTTTTTTAAAAAAATGGTCAGGAGTCCTGTAACAGGGGCTTATCCTAGACCTTAGGAGTAAACATTTTTGATGAGGAAGGAAGTCTTTCAAGAAGTCTTAGCTAGAACGAATTCTAAGCCAAGTTGACTGATAATGCTACCTAGCCACACAGATCATTTGATGTGGGTTTTTTTGTTTGTTTTTTGTTTTTTTGCTATGCAAAAGATAATGCAATTTAGAGTTTGTCTCTTTATAATGCAGCTTCCATCACACCAAATAATCTTTAGGGAAAAGTTGAATAATTGGAAATTCCAGGGAGATAGAAAGTACTTAACAGTGCTGCTTGCCAGGTACAGTTTTGGGGGGAAAAGCAGGCAGACACTCTTGATGATGTATTAACCAAGTAGAGGCAGGAAGTTGTAAAAAGGACTAAACCTTAACTGAAGGGAGCTGGTGCACTGCCTCTGCGTGTTTGGGGTGTGTGGAGTACATGCCATTGCTGGTAAAATACAGGGCTCTCTGCTGACCTGTAAATCTGACACAGCTTGAGTGTCATTTAACTTTTTAGATGACATTGCCCTCTTCTTGATGGTTCCAGTTTTGTGCCGTCTAATTGGTGGTTACATGGTTGTGTTTGTTAAATTTAGGCTTTGTGTTTGTTTAAATTTAAATTTTGCTGGGTAGTCTGTTTCCCATCCTTCATCCCCAAAGTGAGTATGCTGACTTGTTTGCATCTGTACCTTTATGGACTTGATCATTGGTTTGATTGTGAAAATGTCCCTTCTAGTTTTTAATTATTCTCATTAATGTCACATATTTTCTAACCATACCCACCTGTACCACAGAGGCCCATAGCCACTTGATGTTATAGCATTTCTCCGTGTTTTTCCATAGGAATTGTCAGGAGTGAATGAGGAATAATGCATACTAAGGCCTGAACAGCTGCCTTATGTTGTGCAGTCTGGCCTTCGCACTAGTCAGTCATTGTAGATCTGTGCATGTCATGAACCTCCCTATGGGCTTTGCCTAAGGATTAGCAGATGTACCTGTCAGCTAGCATGCGTAGTGTCCAAATTCTATAAACTTAGTAAGATTTCTGAGGGTTATGTGATTTCTAAGTTGTGTCTTTCCTACCTTCACACCTTCAAGGGTGATAAGTGGGGTTTATATATCCAGGCAGGTGCTTATTCCAGTGAGCTATATCCCCAGCCCGGGTTTATATATCCAAAGTCAGTTTCATAAAGATGGGTTTTTTCTTCTTTTAATCTTGACTGTCAAGGATGAGTGATGATGGTAAGTTTTATAAATTTCATTCCTAAAATTTTGTTTGACTTTCATGTTAGCAGAAACAAATACCTGTGGATTGTCTTAGGGCTTTTAATCAGATACCTGTGTTGCTGTTGGCTGAGCTCTAGTGAAGCATTAATCTAAATCCAGTGTGATTCTTTTGAGGTATCACTTTGGCTTTAGAAAATGCTGAGGTGTTAAGTCTGGTCTTCTCATGAATCAATGTATGAATCTTTTAAATGATTTTAGTGTTTTAATTTAGTATGTCCTACGTAGTTCTGTATTGGCTGCACTGGTGTTGATAGAAAAAATTTAAAATCTTCTGTTGCAAACTGCAGTGGATTTGGATATAGAAATAAAATCATGTTAATGATCCTGCTTAAGGAAATCCCTTAATTTCTTTAAGCCTCTGCTGCCTAATTCTTCATATTGAAAATGCATACTACTCATACCTTGCTTTTAGACGAAGGTAATTTGAAGGGCCCTGTCCTGGCATGGTTGAATTTTAAACGTGTGTTTCCTTCATTTTGGGAACTCTTTTTAAAAAAGATTTATTTTGTGGGCTAATTATTTTGGTACTAATGCTGGAAAAGAGAAGAAGGTAGACGTTTTGAAGTTGGAATACAAATTTTATTCTTTTTGGTTTGGGAGAATTTAGGTGGTCTGTGTAATCTATTAGATGGTGAGAAAGCCCACAGTCATCCTACTGAGCTTTCGGTGACTTTGATGCCTCCCCAGATGTCTCTTGCTTGTCACTAACACCCAGCTGAGTTTAAGTGCTGTGCCGAGCTGTCAGGTTTATTGGTTAATCCCTCGCTGGGTGTGAGTTTGAAGCAAGTAGGGCACTGTAACCTTACCTGAGAGAGGGGTCTGGAGTCAGGGTCTTTTTTTTTTTTAAGTAGGAGAGCTCTCCATTTAATGTTTCTGAAGTTTTTAATATGATCTTGGCACTGGAAAGGGAAGTGAGAGAAATAATGTTTACTAAAAAGCAGTGTCTACTCTTCTTTGTGACTGTACTCATGGTTGAACGGAGAGAAACTCGGTTTTTGTTGCCTGTGAGCTTGGAGAGGGACGCTTGACAGCGTGCTGACTGAAGTCAGAACACGCAGCTGGGAGCTCTTCAGTGGAAGCTGAGGGCCTGCTTAGGTGTTGATCGTAACGGGGCTGGTTGCAAGTGGACCTGCTGCCTGGCTTAAGCACCTGAAAAAGAGAGTGCAGCAGCCTAGTGTGGGGTGACCCAGGGTTCTTAGCTTGAAACTAGCCTCTCCCCTTCATACTTCACGCGCTTAAAACTGTCCATTTTCTTATCAGACCAAAGAGCAAAACGGAAAAACAAAATACAGAAATACTTCACAAGTTTGTTGCTCAGGTACGATTTTGTGGTGAGATTTGTCTGTCTTGCTTTTGAGAGCCGGTTCTCAGCGTGCCCCGCCGCAGCGCGGCTGTGCGGGGCGTCTCCATTCTGGAGGCTACTCTTGAGATTTGCCCTGCTGTTACGTGGGTGACGGTGTGAGTGGCCATTACCATAAGGGCTCTTTGTAAAAAAAAATTTTTTTTTAATTTTAAAAATTTGAAAGATGTGTACATTTTGTAGTCTGGCTCTCAGTTTGATACCTTGCTGTCAGGTATGTTTCTCAATCTGTATTTATCCATCCCATCAATAAATGTTAATGGTAAAACATTCATCTGATTGTTGTTTATATGTATCATGTCCTCTGCTTAGTCCTTAACTGTCATTTTAGTGGTGCTATTACCATTTTGCTTCAGGGTTTTTGGCGGGAGGTTGTCTTTTTGTTTGCTTTTGGTGCTGGGCCTGGAACCCAGGGCATCACATGTGCTAGGGTGCTAGGCAAGCACTCTTAGCAGTGATCTACACTCTCAGCCCATTTTGCTTCACTTCTGGTGGTATGTTCCTTTTTATGTGTGTGTGCTTTTAAGTCATGATCTCCCTCTGTAGTTCAGGCAGGCCTTGAAGTCACTATCTAGCCTACCCTGGTCACGAACTCAGAAATTCTACCCCAGACTCCTAGCTGCTGGTTTTACAGGTGTGCACCACCATGCACATGTGTTCGTACCATGCGTAGTCTATAGGGACTGAGTGGCCATTACACTCAATCTGGTAGCATAAAATAGGTTAACAGAAGGGAAACCTTCACTATATTGTTTGAATATCTGAAAGGAACTTTTAAACAAAAAATTACAGCTCTAACATGATAGCAACACTTATTAGCAAGCACTATCAACATTACATAATTGTATCTTGTATCTTTGAAAAACCTGAGTGTTAGGGCAGACATACCAGTATATTTGGAAGAAAATATATTTTGAAAGAAAAAAAAATTCTTGATGATGCCTGGAAAAATTGGTAGTGAATGCTCATCCTGAGACACAATAAGACCCCAAACACAAGGTAAATCTTACAAACTGCACCCTTGAGGGGAAGAACATTTATGATAGAATGAAACATGATACTTCTGAAAAAGTCATTGGGGTCTATTCATACCCATTTTTTTTTAAGACTGGGTACTTTAAAATTTTGTTAGGCGAGCACCCTGGCCCCCTTTGACAGTGTTGGGAATTTAACCCAGATTTTTGTGTGTTAAGCACGCTATACCTGGGACCTCCTCTTTTTTTTTTTTTTCCTTCTTTACTGGTACAAGAGTTTCATTAAGGTAGAAAAAGCAGCAGGCTCTACAGACGGAGTTTGGGCCAAGTGAAAATAAGAAAAGTACGTCCTGTAGGGTGAGGTGGGGCCGCCAATGCAAGAGAACTAGGGGCCTCCAGCTTTTATTTGATGCACGTTTTTTGAGATGTTTTTGGAAGTTGCTGATCTTGTCAGCCTTGGACACAGATGAAGTATAAATCAATATGAAGTTACCGTATAGCCAGAGCCCCAATATAGGGCTTGTTAAGTGAGTTGAGGAGGAGCTAGGGTTCATCCCGTGGAAACGCTTACATTACACCCTGATCTAGATATGTTTGAGACCTAAGGAGACTGACAAGTTCAATGTTTTGTAGACAGTTGAATCTATAAGACTTCTGTGGGGTTTCTTGGAGGCTTATAGTCACAATAGTCTCTGGCTCTTGGCTCTTTTATGGAGTCCATTTAGTTTATGGATTGTTGTCTGATTTGGTCTACCTTTTTTGTACTGTGAAATCTCAGCCCTTCATTTCACCTCACACTCAAAACCAACAGCAAGCCATGGGAATAACTGTGGCGAGATCATTCCAGGATGACTTCAGAAAACACCTGAAACAAAAGTTCTGGGTGAAACTTGCTGGCGTGTTTAGGAAAGCAGGGGAGCCTGTGTAGGTGGGATGGTTTGAAACAGTGAGGTGGACAGGGCAGTAGGACGTGAGATTAGAGAAGCAACAGATAGCTGAATATTCACTTAACAAGCCCTACATTGGGGCTCTGGCTATACGGTAACTTCATATTGATTTATACCTCATTTGTGTCCAAGGCTGACAAGATCAGCAACTTCCAAAACCTTATACACCACTGTGAAGACCCAGTGAATGAGACAGACGCCACCTCCAGGTTTTGAGCAGAGGACTGACAACCTCCTTGGGTATTAAAGTGTTCCTGGGCTGGGGATATAGCTCAGTGGAATAAGCGCTTGCCTAGCAAGCGCGGGGTCCTGAGTTCGATCCCCAGTACCGCAAAAAAAAAAAAAAAAAAAAAAAAAAGTAAAGTGTTCCTTTGGGCCTCAGTGTTTAAAATAGACTGTGAGAGTCAGAAGCTGAGAGGCTCTCGCAGCAGTTTAGTAAGAGATGGAATGAGGGACAGGTTGCAAGTACTCAGGTCCAAGCACGGCTGCCGGGGTTTGGCCTTGAGCAGTTTGGAAGGAGGGAGTCAGGTATTGAGGTGGAGATGATTACAGGAGGCCTGAGGACAGGGTGGCTGGGTCTGGAGTTCAAGGGACAGTTCTGTGCCACAGATACACATTTGAGAGCCATCAGCTTATGAATGGAATGAGGTAATTGAGGGAGGATTCATAGGAAAGGCAAATGTCAGTTGCTCACAATGGAGGAAAAAAGGAAAAAGAGGCTTAAAAGAGGTTGAGGCCCAGTGTGGGAGTGGAGACCTGTAATCACAGCACTTAGGAGGTTGAGGCAGGAGGCTCACTTCGAGTTTGAGGCCAGCCTGGGCTAAACAGTTCAGGGCCAGCAGAAACTCCATAGCAAGACCCTGTCTCAAAGAAAAAAAAAGAAAACTTATTTTTGGCTGGGCATGGTGGTGCGTGTCATAATCCCAACACTGGGGAGGCTGAGGCAGGAGGATCACTGGGAGTTCAAGTTCAGCCTGGGCTACATAGTAAATTCTAGTCCAGCCTGAACTACATAGCAAGACCCTGTCTCTTAAAAAAAAAATTTCATTTTTCCCCATATCTATTTATAAACAGTCTCAGTGGAAGAGAGATATTGAACAGGTTAAAGTGGACACTTTAACCTGTTCAATATCTAGAAAATTATACATTTGAGTTAGAAACTAATTTGCTTTGTTACACAACATATAAGAATTTGCCAATATTTTGACCCTTTAATACTGATCCCTACTTTCACACTTAGAAGAAAGTAATTAGATTGGCCAGGTGTGGTGGTGCACGCCTGTAATCCCAGCATTTGGGAGGCTGAGGCAGGAAGATCACAGTGAGTTTAAGGCCAACCTACACTACCGTATGATACCCTGTCGGAATAAAAACATCATTTTTGCTATTACTACTACTTTGTATTGAAATCACCATTCCAGACTGTTGGAGAATGTTTACTTCAAGACAGCAGGGCTGTCTTTCTTGTTTTCCCCTGTATCTTCCACAATAGGTGCTTAATAAATACTTGCTGAAGGAATGAATTTCAAAAGAGAGCCTTCTGGGCTTCCTTAGTGCCTGGAAACAAATCCACACACTTTTAATAATGTCCTAGCTAGGTGTTGTGGCATATGCCTGTAAATCTCAGCACTGGGGAAGCTGAGGCAGGAGGTCTGCTGTGAGCTTAAGGCTAACCTGGGCTACATAGCGAGAACTTGTCTCAAAAAAAAAAAAGTCTTGGCCTAAACAGATTTTTCTTTTTCTTTTTTTAAATTTTATTTTAAAGACAAAAGAATGGAGACATATGAACCAGAAAAGCCATAAACAATACAGAAAATACAAAGTTATACAGAATATAGTAGGGAATTAGCACTGGATGTTGTATTACATAGTTATCTTCACCTTAGTTAACACAAAAACATTAAAGGAAATACCAAATTATAGAGAAGATAGTAGGGAATTTGCACTGGATGCTGTATAATATAAAGTTATCTTCACTTCTGCTAATACAAAAACGATTGAGGAAATATAGAATTACAGAGAACATAGAAGGGAATTAGCTCTGGATGCTGTCCTACATAATGTTACTTTCACCTTTGTTACTCAGTTACACAGATGATGGCCCACCTGATCATTCAATTTTTCTCCTCCCTCATCTCCGTTGCCCTACCACTCAATCAGTCATCTTCCCTGTGATAGTAACTATACTCCTGGGTTTATCTATATACTTGGACTCTCGCCTTGGGAAGAGATATAGCTGCCTCAGACTATACTATAACATACATGGGTGTATACCAACTGCCATGGTTGGGGGTGGGAAAGCACATATGCTCAGAGCGGATGGCCTGGCTCCACCCTGTCGTCGTGCTATGGGTGGGGGCGGGTCCAGTCCATGAGGTGCCCTGAGCGGGGCCCTCAGTGGAGTAGCCACTGGGCCCACTGCAGAGCAGCCGCGGGGCCCACTGCAGAGCAGCATCGGGGCCCACTGCAGGGCAGCCATGGGGCCCACAGCAGACAGCCGCAGGGCCCACATCGGAGCAGCCGTGGGGCCCACTGCAGAGCAGCATCAGGGCCCACTGCGGAGCAGCCACGGGGCCCACAGCAGATCATCCACGGGGCCCACTGTGGGTCAGCCGCGGGGCCCACTGCCGAGCAGCCGCGGGGCATGCGCCCCCATCGGGGTGCCCTCTGTGACCCTTTTGGCTCTGTCCCGTTACCTTGATGCCAGAGGCCCTTTCTTCTCCTCCCACCTCCTCCTGATCTCCAGCATTACCATTCCCCACCCCTTGCAGCTGGGCAATGGGTCTCCGAAGCTGAAGCTGTGAATGCCGAAACGAGGGCGTGGGCCAAGGGTGTGCTTGGAGTGACGACCTCCTCCCTCTCCGTTTCGTCTCCCTCCAACTGTGCCATGGCAGATCTCCGATCCCCTCTCCCAGAGGAGGTTTTGCTTAGTCTTTCCGAGGGTTTCAGTTCCCATTTCAGATCCTTCTCGAGTTCAGGATATCCACCTCTTTCCTTTCTGTCCTTCACATGTTGCTATATTCCTATGTCTGAGTGGTATTCCTCCGGGAGGTTCTCTCTCTGCTGCCTACCCGGTTGCCATGGGTTCATACAAGATTCATATATGCAAGCAGTATGGAGGCACTCTTGTTGCTTGTATTAGTAGTTTGGGGTGAGTCCTGAAGCCTGTGGACTCGTCCCATTGCTGTCAGGAACAGGTGGTGATTGTGCAGGCCACCGAGGCTCAAGGTGCTCACAGAGGGCGATCAGGGTGGGAGCTGAAGCCCAGTAACTCAGTTCATGCTTCCTGCTTGATGTTGGAGTGAGAAGGGCGTGGGGCCGTGTGAACCACCTCCATCTGCAGCTCTCTCTTGCTGTTGTGCTCCAGTTCCTGTTTGTTCCTTGGCTGGATCCCTGGGAGTTGCTGTGGCTCTGATGTCGCTGCCCATGCACTCCACTGCTCCCCACTGGCAGCCGCCCATACAGTGGAGAGGCAGGAGGCCACAGCCTCGAGGCAGGCATAGAGCTGGGTGTGGTGGGATGTGTACTGGCTGCTCTGGCTCCACCTTGCCTCCAGGTGCTGATTAGGAAGGTTGCTGCAGGGTGGGGACTCCGCTTCAGTGGCTGTTGCAACCTCTCATCCTCACACTGGATTTGACAACAATTCCCAACCACCATTGCCTCTTTTCCTGGCTGCGCCCTCTCCTCTCCAGACCTGGACCAGCTCCTGGAACTCTGCTCTCCCCTGGCCGAGTCGGGAGGCCTCCATGAGCGTGGGTCTCCGAAGCTGAAGCTGCGATTGCTGGAACGAGGGCTTGGGCCAAGAGTGTGTTTGAAGCAGTGGCTTCCTCTTTCTCCATCTCTTCTCCCTCCGACTGTGCCGTGGCGGCCCTCCGATCCCTTCCTCCAGGAGAGGTTTTGCTTGGTCTTTCCTAGGGCTTCAGTTCCCATTTCAGATCCTTCTTGGGTTCAGGGTACACACCTCTCTCCTTTCTGTCTTCATATTGCTATATTCCATTGTCTGGGTGGTAATCCTCTGGGAGGTTCTCTCTCTGCTGCCTACCCGGTTGCCATCTTCCTGGAAAAAAACAGATTTTTCTTGAGGCTGTAGATTCCCTATGCTTTCCTCTACTGTGATCATGCACACCTGCTCAATGGTCAGGGGTTCAGTATCTGAAATGAAGCTGACAGTGGGTAATGGAGGTCAGGATGCTAAATAACTTCTGGAAAATGTTGAATCATTTCTACAAAAATGGCAGTGATAGAAGAGATAGTTTTACTTAAAAATCCATAAAGGATAATAAAATTGGTCTAGTCTGTAATTTCTATAATTCCTGCATTTTTCAGCGTGGAGTTGGGGAGAAGTTTACAGAATCAGGGTGCACAGATTCTAAAAAGCAAAGCCGAAACCAAAACTCCTTTCCTTATTCCTGCTCAGTCTAGTGTCTTTTAGGGTACGAGATGCAGCAAGAGATGAAGGGTGGGGATAGTGTTCACATTTGTCTTGCTTTCACTTTTACTAGATGCGAGAATATCTACTCTTCTGTCACTGTTAAATGGAGAGATACTAGCCTCTACCTTTTAGGGTTACTCTGAAAAGTTAAATGAATAAATCCTTGTGACTCCCCAGACTTGTGGTGTCACCAAGAAGCCAGGTCCGGACACAGCAAGACATTGGCCCCTCCTCACTGCTTTGGTTCTTGTTTCTGTCAAGTGGTTCATTGGTGGCCATGCAGAAGTATAGGCAGAATTTATTGTAAAATGCATACAATCACTCCTCCAAGTGAAATAGCAGGCAGTGCCCCAAAGGCATCTGCTCCAAGTGCAAGTTTAGATACATTTTTATGCACACTCTGGAGCTTAGGGAACTATGATTTTATATATGTATATAACATATAGTTGTTTGTTTTTGAGCCAGGGTCTCTCCATGTGCTTTACACTGGCTGTGAATTTACTATATAATCCATGATGGCCTTGAACTCACAACAATGCTCTGCCTCAGCCTCCCAAGTGCTGGATTACAAGCATGTGCCACCATGCTTGGCTTGATGAATTTTAATCATATAAGAATCTAAGTTAGGTCTCTGCCCCAGGAAGAAGGGTGTTTTATTTTATTTTTTTAAGGAAGGAAGGGTTTATTTGGCTTAGAATTTGTGGAGGTTTCCATTTGTAATCAGCTGGCTCCAAGGCAGGGTGGCATGGCAGAGGGGCACCAATTCCTGGTGGCAGAAGACAGCAAAAGCAATAAGAGTAAAGAAAAGAAAAAAAACGGGAGGGAGAGTAAGCCTCTTTTCCTCTCTTATATTGGATGCAGACTACCCACCCTAGGGTAGGTGTAGCACTCACACCATCTCCCTGCCTTCCTTTTTCACAGGCTCAGGACATTTACAAAGTGAGGACCCTAACCCCTAGCTAAGTCACTTAGTTAAATTTCTAAACTTTTCAACTTGACAAAATGAGTCAACCATCCAACATCCTAGAGCATAACCAGCCACCCTAGGGCATGCTCTCTACACCCTAGGATATAGAACTGCTGAGTTGCTTGGTTAAGCTGCTAGACTTCTCAGGTTGACACAATATGTCAACCATTGCTATCCACCCCTTGTGAACTCGCCAACCAGATAGTTTCTTTAAATCGGTCTCCAGATACAAAGACAAGATCGCTGGGTGTGGTGGCACACGCCTGTAATCCCAGCACTTGGAAGGCTGAGGCAGGAGGATCGTTGTGAGTTTGAGACCAGCCTGGGCTACAAAGTGTGCTCAAGGCCAGCCTGAGCTGCAGTGAGACCCTGTCTCAAAAAGACCAAAAGAAAAAAAAAAAACCCCAAAAAACCAAACAACCAAACCCCCAAAAAACCAAAAAGTCAAAGATAAGCTTATTCTTACCATTTCACAACTTGAACATTATAACACAGGTTTAACAATGCTGAAGAACCAGTATTAAGTCTACCACATTATATTACATCAGCACCATAACATTCTGTCCCTGGGCCCCCAAAGACTCATGCCCATCCCTTTATGGAAAAAGCATTTAGTCCGTCTCTAAGAGTTTCCAAACTCTTAACAATTTCAGCATTGCTGAAAAGTCCAAGTCTCAAGTCTCCTCTGAGATGTACAGCAAACTCTCAGCTGCAAGCTCTGTACAAATGAAAAGTTAAACACTTCCAACATTGAACTGTACAAGATAAAATGTTCTCATTGAGCTACCCCAAAAGTCATTCCCCTACAAATAGGGGAATACAACGGATTGGGACCAAAGCAAGTCCAAAATCCACCAGGGAAACATTAAGTCCTGGAGTTCCATGTGCAGCATCTGAGGCAATCTGTGGCAAGTTGTAAGCTCCAAAGGGCTTGCGTGGCTTTCCACCACAATGGCACTTATGTGGTTGTAGTTCCTGTGGCTTCTCCCTTGGGCTGGTTCTGCTCCCTCCTTGGTTTCCTCACATGATCCATGTTCCTGGCTTCTCCAAACTTCTGGGGTCTCCACTGCAACTTTGGCTTCAGCTTCCCACACTGTCCGCTTGGGAGCACACTGCCTGGCCTCCCAGGCCTTCTGAAATCAGGGTTGAGGCCTTCTTACCCCACAACTCTTGCATTCTGCATGCATCTAAAACCGGTGCTACGTGGATGATACCAAAGTCTGCTGCCAGCTGGAGCAGTAGCCAGGCCTTCCTCTCTCTTGGCTGTAGGGGTTGAGTGCCTAATTTGCTGAACATCGTATCCGATTGTAAGGAACAAATTTTCTATGTAGGCCATTCTGGAACATGGTGCTCTACAGCTTTCTCATTAAAGCAAAGTCTCACTTTTGCAACTCTGAGGCTGCAAAGGGTGAAGACCTGCAGCTTGCTGTGATGCCCTCAGAACATCTTTTAGATTCTCCTGTCCCTTCCCAGCAATGCAGAGCTCCTCTGCTCTATCTTTGCAGTCCACAGTTTAACTGCAGCTTTCTTTCTGGCCAAACTCATAATGTTTTAAATCATCCTGCTGGGCTTTTTGCTCTTGATTCTCAACATAGATGCGGCTAAAAGCTCCCAACAGCAGCCATGCCCCAGCCTCAACATTCAACTACACTGAAATTTCTTCTGCCAGGTTAGTCTCAGTCTCAGGCAAAGTCTCTGGACACAAGCAAAATGCAGACAAACTTTTTTGCCAAACTACAACACACCTGGTCTAGAGTCTAGCAGCCAATGTTTCTTCCCAGCAGTAACCTCCACGCCTGGTCTTTATTGGCAGGATTTTTATCAGCCTTCTGGTCTTCTCTGAGCTTTGCCCAGAATCTCCCATAGAGAACAGCCTAAGGCATTCCAGCTCTACTCTTTCAGGCGACATCTCCAAACCTTTCCAATCTCTTCCCATAAGGTATTCCCCAAAAGCAGGAGGTTGTTTAAAGAATGCTCCTCTTTCTTGTACAGTTGTGGGAAGGCCATCGCTCCCAGGAATGCTGTATGCCTTGTTTGAAATAGCCAAGTGGCCAGATATTCGAAAGAATGTGTGTGTAATGTATACCCTTAAATCCACTTCATTCTGTGGGGTTGCCAACTACCAGCCTAACAGTGCTGAATACCCAGAAGGGGTTTCTTAGAGTGTTGATCAGTGAATACACTGAACTCACGGAAGAACACTGAAGCCTTTTTATGTAAAAAAAAGAGTCAAATATACAGGGATCCTCTAGCCTCTGTTGAATTTTCTATCCACTTAGTAGGGACGAGGAGGAAACAGCTTCCTGGAATCACAGGCAGCAGCAAAAGCTACCCCAAAATAAACCACACCCAGAAATAAAAAATATCCTGAGCAAGCAACCAGCCCGGTAGCCCGCCTTCCAGGCCCCCCATTCTCATGGGGCGGAAGTTGTTGACAGACAGCTCGTCTCAGCCTCTCCAGCCGCTCATTTTCTCTACAGTCAGCCCTCTTAGACGTGATAGGTACGGGTCTCGACCAATGGTAGCACGCCGCCGGAGGAGCAGCGGCCTATCAGCGGCGAGGACCTCGGAAGGACGCTGGACAGAATTAGATGCTGCTGCAGTTGCCAGAGGAGGCCTGGCAGGGCGGCGCGGTGGGGCGCAGTGTTAGGGGTAAGGTGGCGGGCTCGCTCTTTCGTTGTCTTTGCAGTTAGGCTGTTGTGTCGCCCTTTTTGTCAGCCCAGAGCAGCACCTCTGCGTCAGGCAACGTCAGAATTCGTGTCCGTCCTACAGGCTTCAGCGACCAGCCGGGTCTCCGCCGCCTACAGCCGTGTACAAAATGGCGCTTGCGCGGCGCCGGGCCGGGCGGGGCTGAGCTCCGAGCGCGCGCTGCGGGGACAAAGCCGCGCGGGGCGGGGCGGGCGCGGTGCTGCGGGCCGCCGCGTGGGGCCGGCGGCGCCAGCCCGGGGAGGGGCCGAGGGGTCGCGGCGCCGCTCTGCCCGGAGAGCTCCGGGGGAGCTGGCAGAGGTCTGCGCGAGTATCGTGGGCATCGCGGTCTCTGTGTCGCCCCGTAGGTTTTGGAATGAACAGGATTCGGATTCACGTCTTGCCAACCAACCGGGGGAGGATCACGCCCGTGCCCAGGGCACAGGAGCCCCTGTCGTGCGCCTTCAGCCATCGCCCATGCTCGCAGCCTCGCCTGGAAGGACAAGAGTTCTGCATTAAGCACATTCTCGAGGACAAGAATGCGCCCTTCAAGCAGTGCAGTTACGTATCCACGAAGAACGGAAAAAGATGTCCCAGCGCTGCCCCAAAGGCAGAGAAGAAAGATGGGTATGTGTTACTTAGTTTCGATTTGATTTAATTTTATGCTAGAGAATGAACCCGGGACCCACCCTCAGCCCGCTGTTCCTTTAACGCGACGGGTGGTGTGTTGTGGTGTAGGGTTGGGGCGTAACAGCCTTTTGGGTCACAGGGTGGTAAAATTGGGGGTTGTGGTTGTGGACATTTCTCAGGAGAAAGAACGCCGAGGCGCTGCAAGCTGGAAGGGCACTGGAGCTGGTCCCTGCGGGTAGTCCCTCCCTTTGTATCTTTTCACTCATCCGAGATGAAGGGGTTCACCTGTCTTATTGCTGCGTGCTGGCTCTTTTGGTTGTTCATGTGTCTTGTTAAATAGTATACAAAATTGTGTATGTATGTATTTTGGACAAGACATACAGTTTCATGTACACAACGGTGTCCTTTCAGAAATAACTTTTCTAGGTAATTTTGTATGTATTCTGTAGTTTAAAATGGCATGCAGTATCTTACTGCCTACAGTGTATTGGTACTAAAATGTGCCTTCCACAATTCTGAAAAATGGAAGTGGTGCTCCGAGTTGTTATGAGATATTGTCAACATTTTTATAGTTGGAACGTTTTGTTTGATGGTGGAGTGCTGGGTTAAGTTACCTGCATTTTCTTTTTATTAATCCCAAATGTGGGCTTAGCTGCCATGCATGGGATCAAACCCAGGGCCATGCACAAGCAAACAGAAGCCAGATGGGTGACCTTGGGCTAGTTAAATTCCTCGGATTTCACTGTCTTTTTAGGAGTCAATATAATAGTCATTTTGATCTCTGAAATTGATCTAAAGATCAGTGGCTGAGAAGATCATTAAACCCTTTTAAGACGAAGCCTGTAAAATACTAATGTTTTGTCTCCTTAGTGTGTCCTTCTGTGCTGAACATGCCCGTAGGAATGCCCTAGCACTTCATGCGCAAATGAAGAAGACCAGCCCAGGGCCTGCGAGTGAAACGCTGTTGTGCCAGCTGAGCTCCTATGCCAAGACGGAGCTGGGCTGTCAGACTCCAGAAAGTGTCCGCAGTGAAGCCAGCCGCATACTGGGTAAGGACCTTTCCTAGAACTGAAAGAAAGCCTAATAAAGAACTTGCTTTGCTCTAGTCCGGTGCCTTGAACATACCTAGCAATATTGTTAATTCATTGGGAATTTGGTGAGAATTCTAGGATTGCTATGTTCAGTTCTTTGGAATTTGAAATAGAGTTTGGGTAGGCTTACGCTCCCGCTCTGGTGACTTTCTGCATTAAAATTTTTGAATTAAAATTTAAGACTTGGGTCGCTCTGTCACGTAACCTGCCGTGTGGTGGAGTTACAGAGGTGGGGAGTCTCAATGGCTGCTCTCCCTTCCTTGCCTCAGATGAAGACAGCTGGAGTGATGGGGACCAGGAACCCATTACTGTGGATCAGACATGGAGAGGTGACCCTGACAGTGAAGCTGATAGCATAGACAGTGATCAAGAAGATCCCCTAAAGTAAGTTGTGACTCCACATAAAGCTTTTGCATATTTTATGTAGTTAGTGTGTGGAATGTGGTATCATATGTAGATTATTAACGAAGGAAGGTTGAAGATAGCTTTGTGAGCCATAACAGTTTCTGTATATGAAAGTGTCAGGGTTCGTCATGCCATCTCTCTTCAAGGCAAGATATTATTTTC
Organism: Dinomys branickii; assembly: GCA_004027595.1. Lineage (NCBI taxonomy): Eukaryota > Metazoa > Chordata > Mammalia > Rodentia > Dinomyidae > Dinomys > Dinomys branickii. The sequence continues at coordinate 153,399 of PVLD010001803.1, forward strand.
TTGTGTGGTACTGGGATTGAGCCTAGATTCTTCACACTGAGCTGCATCTCCAGCCTTCTTTCTTTTTAAAATTGAGATATAAGGTATTGCTGAGTCCTGTAAGGCTGGGCTACAACTTGCCATTTTCTTTTGTGTGTGTGTGTTTTTGAGACAGGGTCTTGCTATGCAGTTTAGGCTGACCTTGAGCTCACTTTGTAGCTCAGGCTAGCTTCGTACTCACAACAATTTTCCTGCCTCAGCCTCCTGAGTGCTGGGATTACAGGTGAGTGCTGGGATTACAGATGTGTGCCACAATGCCTGGCCTTCCCCCCCACCCCAAATTTGCTATTTTTCTGCCTCAGTCTCCCAGAGTGCTGGGGCTACAGGTGAGTAGCACCACGCCTGGCAGATTTACTTTTTTAAAAAATTTTTTATAGAAGTCTTTAACTTTGAAAAAATGTTTGGGGATGTAGCTCAACGGCACAAGTGCCTGCCTGGGAAGTGTAAGGTCCTGAGTTTGATTCCCGGTATTCCCCCCAAATCTTAGGCGTGAAGAAATACAGGTCAGAAAAGTCAGAGTTTTTGGACATAAGAGTGGAGGTGGGTTGAGAAATACTTAGCTTGGTCAGAGATGAGAAAATGGATGTGAATGAGTGATTGTCCTAAACCTCAGGAATAGTGAGGTGCTCAAGTAACTACTTACTTTATTGATCGATTGATTGATACTGGGAATCGAACTCATGACCTTTGCGCTTGCCAGGCAGGTGCTTGTGCCACTGAGCTATATCCTCAGCTGTAACTACTTATTTTAGAAAATGTTGTGCTTATGGTTTTTAAAGGAAAGTAAAAGTATTCAGTAGCTTGCTTTGCTTTTATGCTTAAGGGGAAATCAAAGCCTGGGCGCAGCAGCACACCCTGAACACGCTCTGCAGGCTGAGGCAGGATTGCAGGTTTGTGCCCAGTCTGGACAGCTTACCAAGACCCCATCTCCAAAAAAAAGGGGCTGAGAATATAGAGTTTGGGTTTTATTCTAGGGGAAGGGAAGGAGAAACTGATTTAGAAATCTAGCTGGGTGTGGTGGCTCATGCCTGTAATCCCAGCCCTTGGGAGCCTGAGGCAGGAGGAACGTTGTGAGTTAGAGGCCAGCCTAGGCTACAAAATGAGCTCAAGGCCAGCCTGAAATGCACAGCGAGACCCTGTCTCAAAAAGACCAAAAAAAAAAAAAAATCTCTGGGTGTGCTTAATTATTTTAATTATAGTTTATTGAGGTTGATCTCTTCACTGATCTGTGATTGCCTTCTGAGATAGAGAGGCATCAGAAAGCATTGCTACTCCAAAGTCATATTTCTTTAGCGCTTTTTTAAATTGCAGTGTTGGAAGTTGAACCCAAGGCCTTGTGTGGGCGAGGCAAGCCCTCTACCACTGAACTACATCTGCGACTCTTTAAGTTTTCCATACTCGGGGGCCCCCGCCACTTCTCTGATTTTTGCCTCTTGACACTTCCTGCTGATGGTTTAGGCAGAAGTACTTTAGATAGTGGGAGAGACTATGAATTTCTAGACTTGAGTGATAGGCTTTTTAAAAAAAATTACTAGTATTTGAACCCAGGACTTTACACACACTGAGCTAAATATCCCTAGCCCATTTTAGTTTTGGGGGAAGACAGGGTATGTGTATAGAGCCAGGCTGGCCTTGAATTTAATTTTTAGCCCAGTTGGTCTCAGGCTCTCGGTCTTCCTACTGAAGTCTCTGGAGTGTGCTGTGATTGCAAGTATGTGCCACTATACCTGCTGAGTTACATATTCAGACCCTGTCTTCAAAAACATAGTAGTTAGTTTGAAAGGGAATGTTTCATAGTAAATACACTCTGTTTTCCCCCATTATGGTTCTTGGTGGCCAAAATTTCTGCTTTAATGTGTACTCTATAGGGTCACACATACACACCAAAGTCCAGTCTAATTTATTTTCATTTTGTCTTTTTGAGACAGGGTCTTGCTGTGCAGTTCGGGCTGCAGTCTAATTTTTAAAGGTGGAAACTTGATTTTGTTAGTAGTAGTCTGGAGTAGATCAGGTTCCATAGGGTGGACTCATGCTAATCTGGTGCAGAAGTGATTGCTGTGCATCAGATGGTCAGTTCATTGTGATACATAAATACTGAAAGACTGGGCTGATGTCAGTCTTTCTAGTAGAAACATAAAGGGCAAATAAAGCCCAGTATGTTCTCAACCATCAGACAACTAAATGTAAAGCTTTCCTTTTCCCATTGAGATTGTCCTCCCCAAAATATTGGCTTACTAAACAATGTGTTTTTAGGATGTAAATGTCTCTTTATATTGGTATGGTTTTGTGTTAGTATCTTACATGTAATACAGTAGTTTTATAGTACAGTAGTTTTCATTTAATGAATCCTTGTCACTGTGAATTTACATTTCAGTGCTGTTCTTTTTCAGCATCAGGACCAGTTTTGAATCATTTAATATTTAGTAACTTTTATCTTCATTTGTATGTGCAGAAGTGGCACCTTTGTATTATTTCTGTCATTGGAGACTTTATCTTAACTAGAGTTATTATTGTCCTTAAATCCCTAGCCCCTTGTAAGCATGCATATCATTTTCCTCAAAGTAACCATGTACTTAACTGCCTTGCCTGGGCTATCACTCAGTGGTAAAATGCTTTCCTATCCTGTGTGAGGGCCTGGCCCAACACTCCCCCCCCCCAAAAAAAAATTATGTGACCTATAAATATTCTATGCTTGATTTGGTAATGATCAGTTTTCGATAATCTTTATTTTCAAAATAATGAACTTTGGGGAGAAAGCTGCCTGCCTTTCTGTCTGTCTGTCTGTCTTCTGTCTGTTTTTGTTTTTGTTTTTTTTTTTGGCGGTACTGGGGATCGAACTCAGGACCCTGTGCTTGCTAGGCAAGCACTTATTCCACTGAGCTATATCCCCAGCCCCTGTCTTCTGTCTGTCTGAGAGTCTCACTGTGTAGCAGGAAGCCTCCCTCCCTCCCCGCTTCCCTCCCCCAAAAGCCTCACTGTGTAGTGTAGGCTGGCATTGAACTTGCAGTGATGTTTCTTACTCACATTTTGGATTTTCTTAATGTCTGTATACTTAGGTTTACTTTATGTTACTTTGAAGTTAGGCGCTTCCAATACAGAGGCAATAATAGCTCCTGGTTATTTGAAAAAATGTGGGCAGATTTGCTCTCAGTCCCAGTGAGTTAACAGCTAATTTTTTTTTCTTTGTTTTTTAAAAAAGTTTTGGTTTTTTTGGTTTTTGAGACAGGGTCTCACTATGTAGTACAGGCTGGCCTTAAACTCATTATGTAGCCCAGGCTGGCCTTGAACTTGCAGTGATCCTCTTACCTCGGCTTCCCAAGTGCTGGGATTACAGGTGGGAGCCACCATGCTTGGCTTTTAATTTTTTTTTTTTTTTTTTTTTGAGACAGGGTCTTAACCATGTAGTTCAGGCTGGCTTTGAGCTATGTAGCCCAGCCTGGCCTCAAACTATTGGTGATCCTCTTGCCTCAGCCTCCCAAGAGCTGGAAATTTTTGTTTTTTAAAGGGCTGGGATTATAGGCATGCACCACCCTGATTGGCCAATAATAGCTAATTTCTCAAAGAAAGTAGAAAACTGAGTGTGGTGGTGGTTGCTTGCAATCCCAGCTACAGGGAGGCTGAGGCAGAAAAATTGTAGTAAATTCGAGGCAAGTGTAGACAATTTAGTTAGATCCTGTCTCTAGGATAAAGTAATAAGAGATAGGGATGCACCTCAGTGATAGCATGTCCTTGGGTTCATTCCCCAGTATCACAAAAATAAATAGCATAATTTTTGGGTTTAGTATTAATTTAGATATATAATTTCTGTATTTAAAGAAGTTTTACCCAGAATCTGAAACTTAAGATGTTTCTAGGTTGCCTGCTTTTTTTTTTTTTTTCCTTAAGTTTCTTAAGACAAGAGTCTTGCTCTGTAGTTCAGGCTGGCCTTGAACTCAGAGCAGTCCTTCTGCCTCAGCCTCTCAAGAGCTTGGAGTGCAGGTGTGTGCTGCCTTGCCTGGCTTGCTTTTTCTGCTCATAGGATCACATTGAACCGCAGTTTTTTGAATAACCTGAGTGATAAAATGCTGTAGGGAAATGTTCTTATTTAGTAAAGTGATTGTCTTTGTTTCCACTGGCTGCTTGTTAGATAACAGCTGGGGCTGATTTCTCTACACTTTCCTTTTTTTGGTTTGGTGTTTTTTGAGACGGCCCAGGCTGGCCTTGATTTCGTTTATGTAACCCAGGCTGGCCTCAGACTCATGGTAATCCTCCTGCCTCAGCCTCCTGAGTGTTGGGATTACAGGTGTGTGCCACCTAGCCCAGCTACTTTTCTATTTTTAAACTTGGGTTTTGTTTTTGTGTTTTCTTAGGCTTTGCTGAATTTTTCTTTTGAATCTTTATTCCAGACATGCTGGTGTCTACACAGCAGAAGAAGTGGCCCTGATTATGCGTGAGAAGTTAATTCGTCTGCAGTCTTTGTACATTGATCAGTTTAAGCGACTTCAGCATCTGCTCAAGGAGAAGAAGCGCCGGTACCTGCATAACCGCAGAGTGGAACATGAAGCTCTAGGCAAGTTTTACGCAGTTGAGCTGCCTGTTTGAGCCAGAGATGTCCCTGCTAACTTTGGGGAAGTTTCTTTGATGGTTTGGTTGGCAAATTATATGTTGACTTTTGTGACTATCTAGGCAGCAGTCTCCTGACTGGCCCAGAGGGACTTTTAGCCAAAGAACGAGAAAACTTAAAGCAATTAAAGTGTCTCCGGCGATATCGCCAGCGCTATGGAGTGGAAGCCTTACTGCATAGGCAGCTGAAGGAGCGTAGAATGCTGGCTACAGATGGTGCTGCCCAGCAGGTGATGGATCTGTATTCTCTCTCTCTCTCCCTCTCTCCCTCCCTCCCTCTCTCTCTCCCTCTCCCTCCCTCTCTCTCTCCCTCTCCCTCCCTCTCTCTCTCTCTCTCCTCTCTCTCTCTCTCTCTCTCTCTCTCCCTCTCCCTCCCTCCCTCTCTCCCTCCCTCTCTCTTTCTCTCTCTCTCCATATATATATATATAATACACAGAATTATTAAGTTGTTAAAGTGCTACTCCATCCTGGCTCTGAAATCTGACTCAGTAGGGCTTGTAGCAAAAGCAGTTACCTGGAAGTCAGGAGACATGTTTAGCCTTGGTCCCCTACCACTTGCCCTTGCCTGCACAGCTAGCTTAAATTCTCTGGGTTTCGTATTTAAATTAGGTTTGGGGATGGATTTCTAAGTTCTTTGGTTCAGGTATTTGTCACTTGAGGTATAGGCATGGCTGGGTAGGTGTTGCATACTTGAATCCCAGGAAGGCTGAGATAGGATTACCATGAGTTTGAGGCCAGCCTGGGCTACATAGTGAGTTCAAGGCCAGCCTTTACTTCATAGTGAGGTCTTGTCTCAAAAAACCAAAAACAAAACAGTAAAAGAAACAAAAGGTAGGGGCACCAGTTAAGTTGTTTGAGAGTCGTTTTTTATGTTTCATTTTTGTGAAGCTCCACATAAGGTTACAGTTTTGAAAGGGTTCTGCTGCTAAAAGACAAATTAGTTTGAAAACTATTAAGCTATACAGTAGTCTCTATAGTATTCCCAAGGGATGTTCCGAGATCCCCAGTGGAGGTCAGCCTGAAATTATAGATACTGTTGGGCCCTATGTGCAGTTTTTTTTCCGGGATGTTCAAACTGTGTGCGAAAAATAGAGCAACTGTCTAATTTTTAACAGAGGTGTATTATAGTGAAAGACATGTTGCCATTAACTCCCCCTCAAAATATTTCCCCTCTCAGCAACTGTTTGAGAAGCCTGCTGTCTAGGAGCTGTCATTCTTCAATACATTTTCCTACTCTTAAAAAAATTCCCCTCTCTTTGAACATACCCCATCGTTACCGCCACTCTCTGAAGCAGTCGTAGAAATCTTCTTTCATATCTTGAGTTGAGCTGTTACAGTTTACTGCATGTCCTGAATTGAATCATGGTCATTTGACTTGGGTAAGAGCCTGCATGGCACGAGGTGGCAGATCTGGAGAATAAAAGTGGTTGAAGACTCAAAATAATGTTGTTACTATGAGCCTGCCTTTCCCTTGGAAGTACTTACCAGTCGCATTCACCAAATTTGTAATCACTCCCCAGAAATACACTCACAAAAGAGGACTTCTAGAGCTGCTTCAGACAGAGGCAAGAGTCATGGGCTGGCGTGCTCAAGGCGAGGGCAGTGTTTAAATATCAGTGGAGATGTGCCCTTTACTATAATTAATATATAAGGTGTTTATTAAGTGTATCTTTGTAGTACAGAATGATTACCTTCATTGTAAATTTAAAAAATTTAAACATTCACTGTTTATTTTGTTAATCTCCTGTATATACCTGATAGTTTAATTTTATACCTATGATAGTTTATAAATTTGGCACAGTGATTAAATAACAATAATTATCAAATAGGATGATTCCCACAGTATAAAGTAATAAAAATTGCATAAAACTGATTAATTCTTTTTGGTACCAGGAATCGAACTCATGACCCTGGCTTGCCAGGCACTGTGCCACTGAGCTATATCCCTGGCCCTATACCCGTAGTTCTCCATTTAATAATTTTAGATCAAGATTGACTAAAGGCAATGGAAATCTTAGATAAGGGAAGGACTGTAGTCACACTCCTGTGTATAGGGGGAGGTGCAGTTGGTATGTAGGTGACTCTTTCATGTGTGAGGTTTAAATTTTCTTTTGCATAGTATTGATGCACCAGTTTGTTAAGTGTTCATTTTTTTCTAGTGCTGAGAGTGTACTCTTTGTATATACCCTAACTGTTCTCATGGTTGTGCCTTTGTGCTTTGCTTACCTGTCTTCTCCATGCCAGGCGCAGACCACGCGTTCCAGCCAGAGGTGCTTGGCCTTCGAGGGTGATGTTCGCTGTTCCAGTCAGTCTCTTCCGATGACCAGACACTGCCTTACCCGTATCTTTTTAAACTGCAGTTGAGGCTGTTTTGCTAGTTACACAAGGACTAGTGGGAATCTGTGCTAGTTTGCTTAATTGAAGGCCTTGGTTTTCCTTTGGCCATGAATCAAGGTCAGCAGTTTTTGAAGCTGTTCGTTTCAAGCAGGAGCCTAAAATGGTATCTTTCTATGGTCTGTTGGCCATTTCAGAACTTTAGAAATGTAATAGTCAATTCATTAGAAAGAAACAAGTAACTAAATAAATTTTAAGCCAGGTGCTGTAATCACAGCCCTTGAGAGGCTGAGGCATGAGGATTGCTGTGAGTTTGAGGGCAGCCTGGGCTACGTAAGTGAGTTTAAGGCCAGCTTGTACTGCATAGCAAGACCCGTCCCAAAAAACAAAAACAACCACAAGACCAACCCCTAAAAAGGGAGGATCGCTGCAAGTTTGAGGTCAGGCTGGGCTGTGTAGTGAGTTCAAGGCCAGCCTAAGCTGCATAGTAAGACCTTTTCTAAAATAAAAATTTTATAGTTCTAAATTTATGTAAGAAATGTACACATATCAAAACTATGCCTTATTTAGAGTGAGATACATACCTTTCAACTATGTTAAGGAGAATAGTCATTTAGTAGACATTTATTACAACAATTAATAAATTGCTAAAATATTTAATAAACTGAATTGAAAAAAATCCATTTTCATGTCAAAAGACCAAGGGCTTCCAGCTGGGTATGTTGGTGCATGTCTGTAATCCCAGCACTTGGGAGGCAGAGGCAGAAGGAGTGCTGAGAGTTTGAGGCCAGCCTGGAGACTTGTCTCCAAAAACTAAAAAAGTAAAAACAGTCATAAGTTAATTAAAAAATAATGAATATAATTTCACTTTAAAAAGATCAAGGTTCTGTTTCTGTTAAAGAAAAAAATTTCTTTGGCCAGGGGCTCACATGTTGCCCAGGCTGGTGTCAGACTCTTGGGCTCAAATGATCCTCACCCTCCTAAGTAGCTGGACCTACAAGGCCCGTGCCACCATACCTGGTTAAGAAAATTCCCTGCAGTTTCCAAATATTTGGTATCTCTTGGCAGGCAAATGAAATCCAGCAAAATTTATGTTTCATGTAACTGAATATTTAACAACTGCTTGTAGTATAAAAAATAAGTTTTTCACTGATAAAGATGAACTCTCAAGATCCAGTAAATGCAGAAAGTGTTAAGAGTCTAATGGGAAATGGTACATGTGGTCCCTTAGGAGACTATAGATGGACTTGATGGTTTAAAGGCAAATTTTTTCTTTTTTTTTTTTAATCTCTGAGACACGGTCTCATTCTACACAGTTCATATTGGCCTTGAGGAGGATCAGCTAACTTTGATCCTCCAGGAGGATCAACTTTCAGTGATCCTCCTGCCTCAGTCTCCCACGTACTGGGATTACAGGTGTGGACCGCCATGCCTGGCTAAAGGCAAAATTATTGAAAGGAAAAAGAGCATCCCATTTTTGGAAAGTTTATAATTTGAAGTATAAGCTACAAGTTATCACACTGACCATACAGTAGGGTCCTGCTGGAAGAAAGTTGGGTGCACAAGCACCCATTTGCTTTGGTAGAGAAATTGCAGGTGATTGTTTTTGTTAAGAGGTCAACAACGCTAACATTGTAACAGGTTTAAGGAATCTAGAGAGAAGTGCCACATGGCTCTGTTACAAAGCAGCTTTAAAGTACATTCTTTGATAAGGTAGTTTCACCTCTGGGGATCTGTTTTGAGAAGATTATGAAATGTGGACCAGTATTTTTAATCTTCTAACTAGAGACGCCTTAAAATGTTTAGAGATAGAGCTTGGCGTGGTAGCACACACCTGTAATGCCCACTCCAGCTGAGGCAGGAGGATTGCCATGAGTTTGAGGTTCCTGTGGACTACATTGTTGAGTTCAAGGCCAGTTTACATAGCTGAAACCTATCTCAACCAAAAAAAAGTTTAGAAATAGGGAATAGTGAAGTAAATTTTGGCAGATAATTTGGGGTATTTTTAGGCATTAAACATTTGAAAATATGACATGACAAAAATGGGATACAATTTTTTTTTTTGCCTTTTTGAGACAGTCACTATGCAGTTCAGGCTGGCCTTGAGCTCACTTTGTAGCCCAGGCTGGTCTCGAACTTGAAATGAGGCTGCCTCAGCCTCCTAAGTGGTGGGATTACAGGTGTGTGCCACCATGGCTAGAGTTTTTTTTTTTTTTTGATACAAACTTGTAGACTACATTTTGCTGTATGGAGCTAAATACTGGGAAGGAATGTAACGAATATTTTTGCAAGGTGAGGGTATGATGCCTTTTTTATACTTCATACTGTTTATTTGAGCTGGGATTAATAAAAATCCTCTATTCATAGGTAGTAAGGATTTAGGTACTGCTTTAGATGCTGTACTCAAGTAGTGCACTAGAATGTATGTAAAAAGCGAGTTGGTGATGACATGCACTTAAGTGAAGGGTGGCTTTGGTCTGTGCTCTTCTCCTCCTCCACAGCTGCCGGAGTCACTTACCCTTCCTTAAGTCCTTGCCCAGAGGAGATTCGACGACCCTTGGCGACCAGTTAGCTCTTTACTCTGGTTAATGGAGACAGCACTGGACTGAAAGTGAAGGACCCAGACGCTGGTTGTGGGCCAGCCCTTGCCTTTGTGTCTGTGGTCCCCAGGTGAAAGGAGAAGCGGGCGGAGGGGCGGAGCGTGTAGGCTCTCATGGCCCTAACAGACTTGTAAAAGTCCTTTGAGTTCCATGAAAAAGTTCTGTTTGAAACATTCAATTTAATGGATTAAAGTTGTAAATATGGATAGTCTAAATATTGTTGAGCTTCTTAAGCACATTATTTAGATTTTCTAAAACATAATATGTCAGATTATTCCATTATATTAATGTTGAGCATATATTTTGATGACTCAATAGATACGTACTTTGCACGACCTGCAAGTTCTTAGTTGGGTCCGTTTATATTCCATTTGGTGATGTTTGGAGAAATTTTTGGTTGTATCTTAGCAGGTGGGGGTGTTACAATAAATAGAGGCAGTTGGTGATGCTAAATCTTCTAGATTTTTTTTTTTTTTTTTTTTTTTGAGACAGGGTCTCTCTATGCAGTTTAGGCTGGCCTTGAGCTTACTTTGTAGCCCAAGCTGGTCTCGAACTTGCAATGATCCTCATGCCTAGTGCTGGGATTACAGGGATGCGCCACCATGCCTGTTTTTTTTTTTCTTTTTGAGGGAGAGTTTCACTAGGTAGTTCAGGCTGGCCTTGAACCCTGTTATCCTCCTGCCTCAGCTTCCCAAGTGCTGGGAATTGTTCCAGATCTTAACAGTTATAATTTACATTAGGTGTTTTAATTTATAAAAAGGTACCTGAAAGTTTAACATGGGAGCTGAGTGTGGTGGTGCACGTCTGTAATCTCAGCACATGGGAGGCTGAGGTAGGAGAATAGGTTCAAATTTGAGGCCAGACATAGTTCAAAGCTAGCCTGGATTACATAGTGAGACCTTGTCTCAAAAAAATTAAAAAAAACAAAGAGAAGTTATACATAATTTCTTAATAATCCTAGTATAAGTTATTTAAAGAAAATTGTGTTTTCAGTTTTAAAGGGGGTCAAGTTTAAAGTTGCACTTGTTTACCACAGCAAAATAACCATGTGGTTTGCAAATCTGGTGAGGTGGTGCATGTCTGTCTCCTCAGCACTGTGGGGGCGGGGGCCAAAGCAGCAGGAGCAGAAGTCTGAGTCCCTCTGGGCAATTTGGTGACTCAGCAAGAACCTGTCTTGAGAAAGACTGAAGACAGTTTGAGAAAATGGTAGTTTGCAGTGACTTAAACTTGAAATTTGACCTAAAACGAAAGGAAACTTGGCCTAGTCAAATATGTCCTGTGATGCAGTTTTGTTCGTCCTGCCGCTTCACCGAGTGAGAAATGCACACTTGTTCTGTGTCTGCCCCCAGCACTGGTTATTTATTGTAGGAGCTGTCCTTTCCGATGGGCCCTCATAAGTGAAATTGTGCAGCAAGACTCCCCTGTACTGCCATTCTCTGGGGAAGGCGAAAGGCAGTGAGACTTTATTTCTTGTCAAGATAGATACTTTTTTGTTGTTGTTTTTTTAAGACAGGATCTTGCTGTGTAGTTGAAGCTGGTCTCAAATTTGTAGCAATTCTCCTGCCTCAGTCTCCAGAGTGGTGGGATTATAGGTGTGTGCTACCATGCCCAGCTCTAAGATAGGATACTTAGTAACAGTTTCTATTTTCCCAGGGGCTGTGCTCCTTTAGAGGAATTTGTCATGTTACAAAAACAGGGTCTAAGAAGTTTTTGCAAATTTAGCTAGACTTGTGCATGCTATTTGTGTTTGCTGTAATGCGTTGCTGAGTATGTGCATGTTCCTTCCTAGTAGTGTTACTTATTGCTAATTGCTTAGAATTGTCACAAGGAAAACCAGAAAGCAGGTTAAGGACAAGTTTTACATTTTTTTCTTTTTAATTAAAACTTTGTAAAAATACATGTTTGCAGTATATGAGTACATTGTGGGGAGTTGAATACATAGAGATATTACATCTTCATTTTTTAATTTCTCATTTACCTCCCCTGAGGAATTAGTTGTAAATTATTGATAAAGCCATATCTAGATGCTTGGAAATGACACTTAAAATTTTGAGAACTGCCCCTTTTGCTGGCACATACCTTTAATCCCAGCATGCAGGAGGCTGAGGTAGGAGGGTCACTGAGTTCATGGTCAGTCTGAACTGCAAAGGGGGCCCTGTTTTAAAAAACAGTCTTATTTCTGAGAAGTAACAAACTACTAAATTTGGTTTTCTCTATGAAATGTGTCTGTATTTGCTGTATACTTGTAGTTTTACATGGAGGCACCTCTTGTGTTTTGTACTTCCAATAGAGCTTGTTTTATTTCCCTTGACCATTTTTCTACAGATATTTGTCAGGATATGAATCAAGTTCTCTTCAAATGCTGCCAGGGATCTGAAGAGGTCCCCTGCAACAAAGCAGTTCCTGTGAGCCTTTCTGAGGAGCCCTGCTGCCCACTGCACTTCCAGTTGCCGCCTCAGATGTATAAGCCCGAGCAGGTGCTGCCTGTGCCTGACGGCCTAGAAGCCGGCCCCGTGGATCTGTACTTGAGCGCTGCTGAGCTCCAGCCCACTGAGAGCTTACCACTGGAGTTCAGTGATGTAAGTCAGAGAAGCTCTGCTCTGATTGGCCCCGAGACAAGGCTGTTATGGTGAGAGTAGTCTGCTGTGGTCAGGAGACGGGTAACAGTTTTGAAGTGATACATATTTATGGTTGTATTTGTATCTTAGCATGTTCGTTTAGAGACTTCCTGGCCTGCTTCCTGTTTTTTTAATATCTTTTTTGGACTATAATTCACATAGCCTAAATTTTACCCTTTGCCTAGTATATGATCTGGTCATTTTTTGCACAGTGAGACAAATACTGTCCACCACTCAATTTCAGAAATTTTTATCACCGTGGAAAGAAAACCAACATTTTAGCAGTCACTTCTCATTATTCCCTTCCTTTCCTAAGTCCCTATTAATTACTAACATACTTTGTGTCCATAAATTTTGCCTTTTTTTGTTGTGCATAATTTTTTTTTGTATCAGAAACTAAACTTTGGACCTTGTGCTTGCCAGGCACATGCTGTGTTGCTGAGCTATCTCTCCAGCCCTGTACAATGTTTTTAAGGTTGATCTGTGTGTAGTGTCTCCTAACACTTCATCCTTTTTGTGGCTGAATGATTTGGTATATTCCTTTATCCCCTTTTTGGTACTGCTGGGTTGAACACAGTGCCTGGCATGGGATAGGGAAGCCTAGTGCTGAGCTGCATACAGCTCTTGTTTCACACGTTTTAAACACGGTTGGTGGGTATTCGAGCTGTTTCCACTTTTGCATGTTCAGGAATACTCTGTTAGGAACACATGTGTGTGTAGGTTTTTGATGGACGTGTCTCCAGCTCTCCACCTGTGTGAATGTTTGTGTTTAGATTTTGATGGACGTGTCTCTGGTTCTCAATATGTGTATGAACATTTGTGTGTAACAGATTTTGATTGAGGTGTCTCCACTTCCCCACCTCTGTATGAACCCTTGTGTGCAGGTTTTGATGGACATGTCTCTGATTCTCTACCTCTGTATGAACACTTGTGTGTAGGTTTTGATGGATATGTCTCCAGTTCTCCACCTCTGTATGAACATTTGTATGTATGTTTTGATGGATGTTTCCCCAGTTTTCCACATTTGTATGAACATTTGTCTGTAGGTTTTGATGGACGTGTCCCCAGTTCTCCACCTTTATATGTGCTTAGGGGTAGGCTTGTCTTTTAAGCTACTAGTTACATTTTAATGATAAAGTAAAATGCTTCCATATTGATTCTTGTACAACCATCTACAGATTTCTACTGGTTTAAATTTCTTTTTTTTTTCAGTTCACAAGAAGGGAAATTTTAAAATAAGGGAAGTTGGAGAGGCAAGATGATTGTTTAAAGATTCCATGCTGATCCATAAAGTGAGAAAGCGGGGCATGGTGGCGCATGTATGTAATCCCAATGCTTGGGAGGCTGAGGCAGGAGGATCACTGCAAGTTTGATACCAGCCTGGGCTACAAAGTGAGCTCAAGGTCACCCTGAACTGTATAGCAAGACCCTGTCTCAAAAAGACCAAAATAAAGAAATCCCTAGAATTTAAAATGAATTTTGATTTCTCTAGAAATTAACTTGTTTTTTTTGGAGATGGTGTTTTACTATATAGTCCAGGCTGGCCTTGAACACACTATGTAACCAGGCTAGCCTTGCCCTTGTGATTTTTCTGCCTCAGCCTCCTCAGTGCTGGGATTACAGATGTGCACCACCACACTGGCCTGAGATCAACTCCTAACAGTGTAAACTTGTGTTGTGGTCCTATTACAATGCTTCTCATTTCAAATTAGTGTGTCCTCTAAAAAAGACCTCTAAACTTGGCTGTGGATATTGGTTTAATTTTTGCTGTGTTAGTAGTTTTTATGTGTGAACTGATAGAATGGCAGTAAATTCCCCAAGTATTTACTTCGTAGTCTTCTAAGTTTGCACACCACTCTGCATTTTAAAAACTTGCTGCTCAGCTTACCTATGCACTGCATGCCTCTAATGCAAGTGCTCTGGGAGGCTGAGGCAGGAGGATCATAAAGTTTGAGCCCAGCTTAGGCAATATTAGCAACTTACCAAGACCCTGGCTCTTAAAAAAAGGGGCTAGTGATGTGGTTAGTACAAAATCCTAGGTTCATTCCATAATATGGTGAAGCAACATAACACAGTGCAACGCAACACAGCACAACACAACACAGAACAATTCCCTCAAGATTCTTGCTTCCCAAATCCTTCTCTGTTTTCCCTCACTTGGACCTTGCTGCCATGTGATGCTAGATTAGCTGGCCTTGGCCTCTGTCTTGCCACCTTTGCTCATCTTCAGTGTCTCGATGAAGCTCTTTTTTATTTTATGGAGATAAATGTTTGAGATTTCATAAAAATGTTTCTTGCACCTGCTCACATGTTTAAGCCACAGATCCCAAATGGAAATTTCAGTGTAGGGTACAAGATTGCCAAGGGTAGAAACAGGACTTGGGTGGCCGCAGTGATCTTTCTCAAGAAAAGTGTACCAGGACAGAGTAGTAACTGAAGAAGACAAAATGGTATTTAGAATAAATTGATTCTGATTTTTTCTTCTTCTTTGAAAAAAACCTGATGATAGCTAGGTATGGTAGCACGTGCCTATGGTCCAGCTACTTGGGAGTCTGAAGTAGGAGGACACTTGAATTCAAGAGTTGACCGATTTGGATAACATAGCAAGCGCTTGTCTCCAAAATAATAAAAAGCCAGTATATTAAAGATAATATACTTTATATAGGCTTACCAAGTCTTGGGTTGCCATTACATCTAACAGAAAAGCATATATATGTGTGTATGTGTGTACACGTATATCCTCTTTTTGGGGTGTTCGTTAACAAGTACAAAGCCATTCTACTGGTCTCTCTCTTTTTTTTTTTTTTGGTCTTTTTGATACAAGGTCTCACTATGCAGTTGAGGCTGGCCTTGAGCTCACTTTGTAGCCCAGGCTGGTCTTGAACTCATAGCAATCCTCCTGCCTCAGCGTCCTGAGTGCTGGGATTACAGGTGTGTGCCACCACGCCTGGCTCTGCTTCATTTTTTTCCTGTTGCCTCTCTTATTTTGCTCTTTAAATTTTTTTTTTAACTTATAAAAATTGCTACCAGTTTGTAGTACATAATGATTACATTCATTATGGGGAATTGGTACATGTATGTGACAATTCTTTTTAAAAAAATTTTAATCTCTCGCATTATTTTTATGTAAAATTTTTTTTTCTTTTGAGGCAGGGTCTTGCTAATTTTAGGCTGGCCGTGAACTTATGGCAAGTCTCCTGCTTCAGCCTCCTGAGTGCTGGGTTTACAGGTTTGTGTCTCACACCCAGCTGGTTTCGGTTTTTTAGTCAGTGGCAAGGAAAAGTTCTCAGGGCTTTTGGATTTGTTTTGTGTTTGAACGTTCTGGTAGGTAAAGTGGGAAAGAGAGACCTGAGAATAACTGTGAGGTTTGCTAAAACATATGTCAGCTTTAGCTTAATTCCTTTTGTTACTGATAAGATTATTCTTTTTCTTTCGCAGGACCTGGACATTGTAGGTGATGGTATGCAGTGCCCTCCTTCACCCTTGCTTTTTGATCCTTCACTAACCCTTGAAGATCATTCAATCAGAGAAATTGCTGAAGGCTCAGTGGATATATTGGCAAGTGAAGAGTAACCTCATTTGGCTGCCCTCATACAGTAGCTTGGCCAGGCAGAGGGTTTTCCACTGGTTAGTGTGTACTCCAGGGGGTGGGGGTCGTCACGAGCTTCATGCAAAGATGGCCTGAGCTGGCTCTCACCAGTACTGTGTGAGAGGCGAAAGAAAGCATCTGCCTGAGAGAGACGGAAGGGTCCCGAGTGGGTTGCCTGAGAAGTACTTTTTAAAAAACACCCTTTTCAAGCAGTGCGTGTAGCTCAGGGGTAGAATGCCCTCTTAGCAGCGCGTGACCCCTGGGCCCATCTCCTGCCGTTGCGAGGGTGGTGGTAGTGGGGCTTTTCTGCCTCAAAACGTCCTTCTCGAGTTCTCCAGACTGCTCGTCCTAGCCTAGGACACACTTGTTTAAAGGGGTGTTTGAGACCAGGACACTAGGTAAATGGTCCTGTTGAAGAATTCTTCCCTAGGATTGTTCTCACTGTAGAGTAAGGACCAGTAATCGTGGTGATGGGGTACTTCTGGCCCTGGCTGAAGACCAGCAGTTATACTGTAGCTGTTGGTCTCAAGCAGAGGCCTACATGAATGGCTTCCTGCGGTGTGTTGGCATCTCTGGATCCTCAGTGGAGAATGACTATTTCACCTGGAAGAAACAGCCTGCACTTCCTTTTCCCCTTAGGAGAGCCTCAGGAATGCCACGAGTGGTGACTTGTGACTCTGAGGGGAAAACCCGCTGTCCAGTTACTTTATTTCTGTTGGCTTATTCTTGCTGCTACCATGATGAGGCCATTGGTAAGTCAGATTCATGCTTCAGACCACAGTGAATTTCTAACCCGTGTGTTTATTTCTTTTCACAGGGCCAGATGCAGATGGCTGGAGATGGGTGCAGATCCCAGGGAGCTCGAAAGTCTGAGAAAGTCTGTGCATCGTTGCCTCAAAGTGGATTGGCTACTGCGAATGGGAAACCAGAACCCGCTTCTGTCAGTTGACAGTTGATTCGAGGAATTGTTTGCTTTGGTGGATTTGAATTTCCCATTCTTCAAAGAAGTATCTCTGATCACCTTTATATAAATTGTTTTCTTTCTGGATTAGAGGATTACAATTCAATAAAAGCTAAATTTGGGGAGAATGGGTCAGTAGTGTCCAAAAGTTGTGAGTTTCTTCCCACTCTGGGCAAGCAGGAGAGGTAATCTCTCTCTGGGCTTGAATGAATGTTTGGGACCTTGCCTCATGGGAAAGACATCTTTGGAACGATACTTCCTAAGTCACGGGCAAGAATCCACATAGATGACTAGATGGGGCTACGTTTAGGAATGGTGCCTTTGAAATACTGGTGGTCCCATTGTCTGGTTTTCTACCCAAAGGCCTGCATTTAAGCCTTTCTTCATTCTGTCCACGTGATCTGGCGGTCTGAATCCTTTTTCCCAACTGAACTCTTGACTTTTTTCCTCTGAGAAAATATCCCACAGGACTGGGCCTTCTTTAACCATTTATATTCTAATCCATGTAAATTTCTGCAGTGGGCTCTTATGTAAAATACAGTAAAAATTTATGTACATAGTTTCTATTAAATGCCAAAACTTGAAAATGTGAGTTGCCTGAATTGATTACACATTTATATTTAAGAATGTCTAGTTTAGTTGACTTGTTTGGAAATCTTATGGAGTGGTCTCCAAGGAAAGGAAAATGGGACTTTTTTTTTTAATATCAGGAAATAATTTCTAGTAGCTCATTTTGGTTTGGAGGATAGGGAGAAACTTGGAAGAAGGTAATGAAAACAGGTGGGACTTCTTCATTAAAGCCAACCAGTTGGAAAATTTATTTTCACTCTCCACTCTGCTTACCTAACTCCCAGTTTCATTCTTCCTCAAAATTTAATGGCTTGATATGATCCTGGTACTCTGGAAAGCTGAGTACAAGTATGAGACCCCCCCTGTGTAATTTAGCAAGTTAGTGTAGTGAGACCTTGTTTCAAGAAATTAAGGGAGGAAGAGGAGGCCTTGGCATAGAGCACAGTGTGAAGGCCCTGGATTCAGTTCCTAGTACTGTGAAAACACTGCGTAGTTAATCATACTAAAATTATCTAGTGCTAGGAATGTATGTGAAACATGCAAGTGGGATTTCATGCTGGGTCACTGAGGCATAAATCACTGTTTTTTTGTGGTACTGGGATTGGGTCCATGGCCTCATGGTAAATACTCCACCACTGAGCTATTTCCTCAGCCTTTTGGGATTTTTTTTGTTGCTAAATGTTAGAGTAAAGTTAAAATAGAAGTTCAGTTAGAGTTAAAATACCTGTGCTGGAGGCCAGGCGTGGAGGCTGAGGGAGAATGATGGCTGTGTTTGGGACCAGCCTAGGCTACAAAGTTTAAGCCCAGCCTGGATTGCACAGCGAGACCATGTCTCTTTAAAAAGGAAAACAATGCTAGAAAATAATGTAGCCAAAAGATGTTCCTGGTAAAAAAACAAGTGGGGCACAGAAGGGTTTATACAGTCACAGCATCGTCTAAACTTTAAATATTTGCATCCAGACCAAGGTTAAAAGCCCCAGGAGGGCCGCAGCTGATCTTGCAGTGATGCCCTAGATGGTGGTTTCCACTGCTTTTCAATTTTGTCCAAAACTGATCAAACCCAGTTGTGTTTTACCTCTGAGCTCACCCTAGCTCTTGTTTGGTTTTGGACAGCATCTCACTAAATTGCTTAGGCTGGCCTCTAATCTGTGGTCTTCCTCAGCTTCTTGAGTAGCTGTGATTGAAGGGATGTGCCTTCATGCCTGGCCCCCCTGCTCTTTTGATTCCATAGTGTTTTGTTTTCGTTCTTACTGAGGCAGGGTCTCGCTATGCATTTCAGGCTGGCCTTGAGCTCACTTCGTAGCCCAGGCTGGTCTCAACTCACAACGATCCTCCTGCCATTACTGGTATGTGCCACCACACCCAGCAGTTCTTTTTTTCATTTACTAACATTATTTACACTGTTGAGAAGGGTTAGATTAAATGCTGGGTGTGGTGGTGCACACCTATAATCCCAGCACTTGGGAGGCTGAGGCAAGAGAGTCACAGGGGCTAGGCATGTAGCTCAACAGCTCACCTGCCTGGTAAGTGCATGGTTGTGAGTTCAATTCCTGGTACCCCCCCCAAAAATAAAATCTTAAAACGGGGAAAACTTTATGACATCTGGGTTGATAATGATGTCTTGGATGACACCAAAAATACAAATAAAAGAGGAAAGAAATGAATGTCACTACATCAAACAAAAAAAAAAAAAAAAAAGGAGGGTCACTGAGTTTGAGGCCAGCCTGGGTACATAGCAAAACTTCTCAAACCTCACCGCCAAAGAAAATAAATCCACTTGGTTCCACAAAGGGGATTTGCATATCATTAACATACAGGAAAACCCATACTATAACAGGCTTATGAGCTCTTTGTGGGGGATAGAGATGAGGGACTCTGTATTAGTAGCCCAGAAATTCTGTTGGCCACTGGTTTGCAAACTACCTACCAAGTTTTGGGAAGGCCACGTTCTCCCAGGTCCTTGCAGTTAGGCACAGGGAAGAGCACATGGAAGAAGGGACTGGAGACCGTCTGTCCTGTCAGTGGAGGGCCCAGCGAAGGTTTCCTGTTGGAATGTGTAGTGCGCGAGCATCAGAGTCCAAGGTGCTTCCTGGAGCAGCAGAATAAGGAACAGGAACCTGCCCTGAGAGTAAGTTGCAGGTTCAATTACAGAAAAATTGTAGAAAATTATTCTCAGGTTTGGTTAGTAAGAGACATGGGAAGCACTAGGTAGAAATGTAAGAGTGCACATTCTGTTGGAATGTGAGTTTTCGGAAAAGGAGACATTGTTTCCTGGAATGGGAACACTTAGGCTGCCCTGGTAGGGATGGAAATCCTGGGGAAAGGGGGCCTACCCCCTGGAAGGGTACTGCCCATTTTGCAAGTGTGATTTTAGCTTTCTTTCTGTTTCTTTTTCTGAAACACAGGTAATTGGAGCATTCTTTGAATTCTCTCACCTGTTCCTTTATCTTGGGGTCAGTTTCCTTTCTGAGTCAGCGTCGGGCTCAGCATTCCTACGGAGTGTGGGTGTGGCGGATTTGAGGAAAGGAGCCTAAAGTGATGGAGGAAATGCCGTATCGACCTCGGCGGGCAGCTTCAGGTGGGAGCCAGAAGGTGCCGCCCTAAAAGTACAGATTTTAGTTACGATTTTCCTGGTCCCTTTATATCTCTTTCATTTCTGCCACCGCGCCTCACCCCTGCTCCTTCTCCTGAATCCCCTATTCCTAGGAGCTGTGGAAAGGTCGCGGAGCTTCTTTTTCGTAACTTGCAGGCTCAGGAAGCACTGATCCAGCTGGGTCAGGGATCCGAAGTCCCAACCAGATGAGCTTTGTCTGATGAGCAGTGTGGAGAGGACAGAGACATTAGCAAGTCACTGACCCTGAAGCTTTATTTTATAACCTGCTAAACGAGCAGGTCTGGAAATTAAAAGAAGAAAATGTATGAATAGTTGTAAAAAGACTCTAAAAAGCCGTAAAAGACAAAATGAGGTAGCATTTGGTGTAACTGTTAACCTCTTTTTGTGGACCTGTTTACCCAAATAAAGCAGATGCAGACGGCTTCCTGCTTCTTAAATCTAATATTTTCTTATTAATTATGACAGTGTGAATGACTATGCTACAGATATCTTTTTCTTTTTTAATTTTCTTTTTTGTTTCTTGAGACAGGGAGTTGCTATGTAATTCAAGCTGGCCTTGAACTCACAATGTAGCCCAACCTGGCCTTAAACTTGCAGTGATTCTCCTGCCTCAGCCTAATTCAAGTGCTAGGATTACAGACATGCTGTAATGGCCCAAGTATCCAGCTGCTTGCTAGACTGACCCCATGTTTGACCCCTGATTCACCTCAAACAGCTAAAGTCCATGTACAGTAACAAAATTACTGTTTAGGGCTGGAGGTACAGCTCAGTGGGCTAAGTGCTTGCCGCTGAGCACTAGGGCCCTGAGTTCCATCCCCGGTCCCGGAAAAAAAAAATTACTGTTTAAAGGTTCCTTGTTCTCTCTTGGAAAGAGCAACCAAAGAGCATTGCCTGTCCCTGCCAGAAACAGGACAGTTACCCAAGCATAACGTACCCGCTACACCCCTGTATTCATTGTGGTTTTTGTCTTTATAAGCCCTGCATTACAGTGGGCTAGGGGCTCTCACTTCTCAGCCTTGAAATAGAGGCGTGAGTGAGGGTCGTTGAGCTCAACTATTAAAACTCACTGCTTTAAATTCCAATTGGCAGTTTGGGAGTTCTATTGTTCATGGACCAGTCTCATTTGAGGGCTGGTCCGGGATCCCTTCTGGGGTCTCTAGACTCCCAAACGTGTCTTTGAGACAATAATTCCTCAGGGGGAACACTGAGAGACCTTCCTCGCCCCTGAGGAACTCTTTGTTTCAAAGTGACACCAAATTCACCCTGGACGAGATCGGTAAACGTTGTCCGATACTTACTGGTAAGACTAGTTTTTGTTGTTTGTTGGTGCACCCCTTGGGGTTCCTTGGAGAGGTTGGACGCAACATTAGACTCTCCAGGGACTGTCCCTAGACCAAGACGTTGGCTAGGGCTTGATCTTGCTTGACAAGTGGGACTTTCCTCCCCTTGAATTGATTTATTGACTTATCGTCTCTCTCTTGTCCTCTGTCTTGTTTGTGAGTGTTGTTAAAAATGGGTCAGTCTGCTTCTGCTTCTATGTCGCCTCTGCAGTGTGTTTTAAACCATTTTAAGGATTTCAGGCAAAGAGCAAAAGGATTTGGAGAACTGGTTTTTCCCAGGAAAATTGTGCACTTTTGTGAACTAGAATGACCCTCACTCGGGGTCTCATGGCCCCCAGAGGGCACATTTAACTTTTCTATCTCTCAACAGGTTTGAAAAGTTGTCTTTAAAACTCCTGGGCACCTGACCAAGTAACTCACATCCAGGTTTGGGTTGATCTAATCTTAGACACCCCTCCATGGCACTAAAAATACAATTCAAACAGATGGGTACGCTCCATGGAACCAAAAAATGAATTTATTGCTGTGGCCGAGTCCCCCCACCCGAGACCTTCCTCTCCTCCCCAGCCCGACTCCTGGTCTCCTCCTCTGCTCCTTCACCCTCGGCTCCCCTCCTTCCCTGGCGGGAGACTGCCCTGGGGATGAAGGACCCCCAAATCCCCAGGGCCTCATCTCTCTCCTGAAATCTGTTTTCTTTACCCGCCAGCCCACATGGGATGATTGCCGACGGCTCCTCCAGACTCTCTTCACGTCAGAAGAGCGTGAACGCATCCGTGCCCTGGGACGCAGACTGGTCCTAGGACCTGACGGAAGCCCTAGCACTGACCCAGACCGACTGAACTTCGTGTTTCCTCTCTCTCGCCCCTCCTGGGATCCAAATGATGACCGAGGTAAGGGGACTCTCAATCAGTGTTGCCAGACTCTTCTGGCTGCCCTTAAGGCAGCAGCCTGGAAGTCTACTAGTTTGTCTAAAGTTACAGAGGTAAGCCTGAGACCTGACAAGTCTCTGTCTGCTTTCTTGGAATGCCTCCTAGAACACTCCTATAGATCTGGGGCACCTGAGAATTGACTCGCCTTAAACCTTGCATTTGTTACTCAGTCGACCCCAGATATTATAAAAGTTACAAAGATTAAAAGGATTTAAGGGAATGCCACTATCTCAGCTGGTAGAAGTGGCCCAAAAGGTCTTTAACAATAGAAAAGACCCACGTGAACTAAACAAGAAAATGACCAAGGTTCTTACTGCCCTAAAAAAAGAAAAAAAAATTTCTAGGGGTCTTAGGCTACTGCCAATTGTGGATCTTGAGATTTGGGGAATTGGTCCAACTGCTACGTCTCCACAGGGGGAAACCCCTCAGAGGCTCTAATCTGGACTGAGACAGAAGAACAAGCCTTTCAAAAATTAAAAATAGCACTGGTGAGTGCTCCAGCCCTGGCCCTGCCTGACCTGACTAAACCCTTTCAACTGTATGTGGCAGAGAGTCGAGGCATTGCAAAGGGAGTACTGACACAGTATCTAGGCCTGTGGAAGAGGCCTATCGTCTATCTCTCCAAGTGATTGGACACCACTGCCTCTGGATGGCCAAATTGCCTGCAGGCCATTACAACCACGGCCCTCCTGACCAAGGAGGCAAACAAATTAACTTTTGGACAGAAGCTTCAGATTGTGGCTCAGCATGCAGTTGAAACTCTGTTGCGGTCCCCCCCAGACAGATGGCTATCCAATGCCCACATTGTCCAATACTAGGCATTGTTGTTGGATCCTGATCATATTGAATTCCTGTCCACTACAGCCTTAAACCCAGCCACCCTCCTGCCAGATGATGACCCACAAGTGCCTCTACACAATTGTGCGGACATCATAGACTCCACCTCCAGCCTGTGAGAGGACCTGACAGACATCCCCCTCGACAACCCTGATGCCACCCTTTTCACTGATGGCAGCAGCTACCTACATCAAGGCAGCTGAGTGACAGGTGCCACTGTGACCACTGAGACTGAGGTAATATGGGCCCAAGCACTGGGATCTGGATCCTCTGCCCAAAGAGCTAAATTGATAGCTGTGACTGAAGCTTTAAGATGGGGATCTAATAAAATCATAAATGTGTACACCGATAGTCAATACGCTTTTGCAACTGTGCATGTACCTGGAGCTATTTATCAGGAAAGAAAACTCTTAACTACAGGGTGAAATAAAATTAAAAATGCCCCCGAGATCCTAGATCTTCTAGCTGCTATCTGGCTCCCCAAAAAGGTGGTGGCAATCATACACTGCCAGGAACATCAAAAAGAAGATTCCCCTGTTGCCAGAGGAAATGCCTTTGCCGACCAAATGGCGAGAGCTATCACCCTAAAACCAGTGGGGCCAATAGCTCCTCCCCGTGTTTCCTCCTCTGCCCTTGCCTAAGTTGTCATATTCAGATTTGGACTTGACAGTTAAAGGCAAAACATTCCCCTCCAGAACACTTAAGGGCACCAAACTGGCAGAGCTTTTTTTCGGTAACAATATTTTATTTCGAGACTGTCACAGCTGACAAAGGCTTCTAGCCTCAGATGCCCACAGTGCATCCGAGTCAACCCTAAACAGACACCTCAAGACTCATGAGTCCGACAACAAGGTCTGTACCCCGGAGACCACTGGGAATTGGACTTTACTGAGATGGGACTGGGAAAGGGAGGATACAAATACCTCCTGGTTTTCGTAAACACCTTTACTGGTTGGACAGAAGCTTTTCCTACTTGGACGGAGTCTTCTGTTATTGTGGCCAAAAAGCTTCTATATGAGATAGTGCCCAGATTTGGCCTGCCCTTATCTCTGGGGTCTGACAATGGCCTGGCTTTCATAGCTCAGGTGACCCAAAATCTAGCTACAGCTTTGGAGATTAATTGGAAATTACATTGTCCCTACCGACCTCAAAGTTCAGGGCAAGTAGAAAGAATGAACAGAACTATGAAGGAAACCATTACTAAAATGGCTTTAGAGTCCGGTGAAAACTGGGTGAGTCTCCTTCCTTTTGCTCTTCTGCGCGTGTGATGATTAATCCTGGGAATCACTCCCTTTGAGGCCTTGTATGGGCAACCCCTCCCCTGGTTCCTTGACTCCATTGTGATGACTAACGGAGAACTTATTAAGTCCCTACAGGCCCTTCAGCCTTTCCTCCAGTCCACTCATCATCTTTTCAGAGAACATCAAGCAGTTCCTGAAAAGCCCAGCAACACCTTGGGGTCTCAATCTGGAGCTTGAGCACACCAACAGCTGTCACAGTCACCAACAAGAGTCACTAGATTCACCATTCTCACGTTAAGACTGTTCCTGTGAAACCAGAAGACACAGCTAAGTGGACTATTACAAAAACCTGTTCTGACCCTCAGTGATTTACAAAGAAAAGGCACTTGTGTTAAGACTAAAAATCTCCCTATGCTGACATTTGTACCAATGTAATTGATATTGTAAATCAAATTTACTCCCCCAGCCTGCACCTAGAGGCTCCTCACGGAGCCTGGTTTGCTTGTACTGCTGGCATAACACCATGTATATTTTATCCAGTTGCTGTACAGAGACCCCCAGAACTATGTGTCCTGTGTCACATTTTTCCCCAAGTGCTTTATTATTCTGGAAAGGGAAGTAGACAGCATTTGGCCCTGACTGGTTTGCTTAGAGTCAAGAGAGCGAACCCTGTCCTTATACCAGCATGACTGGGCATAGGCATGGCTGGATTAGTTGCACTGGAGACAGCTGCTCTGGTTACTTCTGATCAAAATTATAAAGAACTAAGTCAACAGATAGACCAAGATATAGCCACCTTAAAACAGTCAGTCAATAAGCTAGAGGAGTCTCTCGGGTCATTGGCTGAGACAGTTTTACAAAAGAAAAGAGGTTTAGACCTACTTTTTCTAAAACGGGGGGATTATGTCTAGCCCTGGGAGAAATTTGTTGTTTCTATACCAGCCATTCTGGAGTAATCAAAGTTTAAGCCAACTAAAAAAGGAGACTACAAGAGAGAGATAAATAGAGGAGACATAAACAAAATTGGTTCCAAAACTTGTTTTCGACCTCCCCATGCTTAGCCACCCTCATAACAGCTTTAGCTGGACCACTAACGCTATTACTTATAGCAATCACGGTTGGTCCCTGCATTATAAATTGCTTGCTAAGATATATTCAGGGGAGGATTGGAGGATTCAATCTGTCAAACTGATGATACTCTGAACTGGATACAAAAGCCTCCCCAATGAGGATATAGCTTATGAATCTATGATTTGATTCATTAACAAAAACCAGTGGGGAATGTAATGGCCTGAGTACCCAGCTGCTTGCTAGACTGACCCCATGCATGACCCCTGATTCACCTAAAACAGCTAAAGTCCCTGTATGGTAACAAATTGCTCTTTAAAGGTTCCTTGTTCTTTCTTGGAAAGAACTCAAAGAGCATTGCCTGTCCCTGCCGGAAATAGGACAGTTACCCAAGCATAACGTACTCGCTACACCCCTGTATTCATTGTGGTTTTTGTCTTTATAAGCCCTGCATACCATGGGCTTGGGGCTCTCACTTCTCAGCCTTGAAACAGAGGCATGAGTGAGGGTCATTGAGCTCAACTATTAAAAAGCACTGCTTCAAATTCCAATTGGCAGTTTGGGAGTTCTATTGTTCACGGACCTGTCTCAATGCACCACCACTCCTGGCTTAGATGTCCATGTTTTGTGACTATAGGACCATTAAAATCTTTTTTTTTTCTGTAGGTCTAGTCTCTCTTTTGTAGACCTGAAGAACTTTTATAGTGACAGCTCTAGATAATATAAACAACGCCTGAAGTAGACAACAAAGTTTATACCACAAAGATAATGTTGTCATTTTAATTTTATATCTTTAAAGTAGTTATTCAGAGTACAAGGTAGGGGCCTTAAAATTTTCTGTAGTGGATATTAGCACAAACCTTCCCATGCCATTTTTATTTTAGGCACACCTATATAAGCTAAATCCTTACTGGAGGGGTACTTGAAAGTATGCTAAAAGTACATAATGTACATATATTATGAGAAGGACACTCTTTTTTTGGTGTTAGGGTTTGCACTCAAGACCTTGCACTTGCCAGGTAGGTGCTGTGCCACTGAGCTATATCCCTGGCCCAGGACACATTAAAAAAATTTAATTTTAAAAATTTTAGCCAGAGCAATTAGTCAAGAGAGAAATAAAATGAATGACAGGAAAGGAAGAGGACACATTGTTTGAGGACACATTGGGACTTGGAATCAAGATTTTTTTCCACTGTAGGCTAAACTGTTAGAAGTGTAGCTGGAGACTGCCACTGGGTGCAGCATTTGTTCCCCCTATTTTTGGTCTTTTTGAGACAGTCTCACTATGCAGTTCAGGCTCACTTTGTAGCTCACACTGGCCTCCAACTCGTGGCAATCCTGCTGCCTCAGCCTCCGAAGTGCTGGGATTACAGGTGTGCGCCACCATGCCTGGTGTCATCTATAGTTCTTACGGTCAGTTTAAAAAGCTCCTTTGGGGCTACATTTGTGCCCCTTATGCAGAGGCTCTTAGCTCTCCTATTTCCCCTCTATCAGTTGTGTCATTTGCCAGGGTGGGCCATGGTTCTCTCCCCTGGGAACCCTCCCTTTAGCACAGTGGACACTGTTGGACCCTCATGCTCTGGGGTCTAGCATTCTCCTTGTTCGGGATATTGGGTGATTCGCTGGTGTAGAATTTTTTCAGAGGAGCCCCAGCATGCCCTGGGTTTTGGCTAACCGGGGAGGGAAAGGGTCAAAATGTGGGCCCTCTTCTAGCTTGGTCATCTTTTTAAAAAAATTATTGCAATTTCAGTTTAAATTTCTAAATTATTTCATATGCTTGATTCATAAACTCTAAATCATGTACATGAATATAAAAATGAATTCAGGTGCTTTAAACTTGGACAGAATCCTATTACAATATGTATTTTTAAATCAAATTTCTTATTTTTACAACAATGAAAAACTAAATGAGAAAGTACATAGGAATATACCATAATTTCAATGTTCTCTTTTCAAATATATGGCTTTGATGGAAGTTCATTGTTCACATCACTTTAAAAAATCCAGATACAAGGCAGCCAATAGATTTATATTAAGTATAACATTTTCCCTCCATTAATAGTTCATTCACTGACTCATGGAAAGCCTAGTCATCTTTTTTAGCTTTGTTTCCCAAACCTCAATCATTAAACACTCAGTTATATCAGTATTGAAATGGGAGCAGTAGGTTTTATCTTAACTATCACAATTTTTTTTTCTTTTAGAAATTGGTGTTTTATTTTCCATCAGCCTCATTTCCATTTTGCTGAAGTGTCTGCAGAGCAGCTTGAGACCACTGGGTGGTGGTTTCCGCCCACGCAGTGGCCTGCGCAGTGGGGGCTGCTGACTGGTCTTCTCCGGCCGGCTGAGTGCTGCAGTCTTCAGCGGGGGAACTGCTGAACTGGCACAGAAGGCACCTGCACGCACCTGGTCTGCAACCTCCGGCTGAGCAGCAGTGAACTCGGGAGCTGGCACAGTCCATTCGCCTTGAAATTCCTCCTTGGTCACAGCCTGCTCAGCAGCTGCCTGCTCTTCCTATTCAATCTCTTCAGGGTCCCTGTAGAAGTAGAGATCCTGCGTGATTTCCCACAGGTGCTCAGGGAGACGGTGCCACACACGCACATCCCAGGCCAGCCTCCACCTCATCAGACCCACCGAGGGAGCTCCTTACTGTTGCACAGGATGACAATGTCCACATAGCACAGAGGAGAATCCGTGTTGCACAGAGCAGTGGTCGGCAGATTGATGTAAGACACTTCTGTGAGGGCTGTGGTCAGCCCTAGGGTCAGTAACCACCAGAAGACGTGGCTCTCGGAAGTCTGCCTGGATTTGGTCAGTGAAAGTCCCAGGGGTGAAGCGGCCGGTGATAGGAGTAGCTCCAGTGGCAGGAGCAGACTGTAGCATAGTGCACTGGCTGGTGTTCCTAGAGGCCATGACGCTGACGTCAGCAGGGTTTTCACTGGCGACTATGGCCCAAGCTGCCAGCAGAAGCTTCTCCCAGAAGCTTCAGATTCGTGATGCAGATTCCATCACTTTTCCTTTTGTAGTACTGCTCCATCTGGAAATCCAGGTTGGTGCCACCTAAGTGGGTTCCTGCAGCAAGGAATTTGAGGACATCCTCCTCCTTCATTTGCAGGATATCAAGGGCTCTGGACATTGTGAAGTTTCCGGTTAAGTTACGATGGGAATCAAGAACAATGCTGTATGGACCCCTGCCTGCGCAGTATGGAAAGCTTGACTATTATAATCTTATCTGGACTTTGGGCACTTTAAAATTTTTTTTGCTACCAGGAATGGAACTCAGGACCTTACACTTGCCAGGTAGGTGCTGTGCCACTGAGCTATATCCCCGCCCCACATTGGACACTTTGAAGTATAAAGCTGACCAGAAAGCAGCTACCTTTTCCATAAATCATGGTCAGTATTGGTATCGGGGCTCAGTGTCCTAATTATCTGTACTTCAGGTGATGGCTTACAGCTTTTTTGCTGCTATTGTTGTTTTGAAACAGGATCTCCCTGTGTAGTTCATATTGGCCTCAAACCCTTATGGAGCCCAGACTGCCTTCAAACTTGCAGTGATCCTCATGCCTCCACCTCCAGACTGCTTGACTTACAGGCATACACTACCATGCCTGGGTGCCATGCTTGCATGGGATGGCAATGTCCACATAGCACAGAGGAGAATCCGTGTTGCACAGAGCAGTGGTCGACAGATTGATGTAAGACACTTTTGTGAGGGGCTGGTGGTCAGCCCTGGGGTCAGTAACCACCGGAAGACGTGGCTCTCAGAAGTCTGCCTGAACTTTTTGTACACCACTTAGTTTTTTCTTAATTAAGTTAAATGTTTTCTTTGAGACTGTATTGCTGTATAGCTCAAACTTGTTTGCATCCTCCTGCCTCAGCCTCCTGAGGGCTGGCATTATAGATGTGTGCTATTACATGTGGCTTAGAAGCCATATTTTTGCAGAATGTTAGCAGGTAACAGTTAAAAGTTTCACAAGGAAAATTTAAAGTCAAGCAAACATATAATTTTAGGGTAACAATTATGATTACAGTAGAACCACTTTTTTTTTTATGAAGTTAGGAGTAGAAAAAATTAGACTTCCAGGAAGATGGCAACCGGGTAAGCAGCAGAGAAAGATCCTCCTGGAGGATCACCACTCAGACACTGGACTACAGCAGCATGAGAAACACAGGAAGGAGAGAAATATGTACCCTGAACCCAGGAGGGATCTGAAATGAGAATTGAAGCTCTCAGAAAGACCAAACAAGACCTCTCCTGGAGGAAATGCTCAGAGGGCCACCATGGCACAGTCGGAGGAAGAGGAAGTGGAGAAGGAGGGAGTCATCACTCCAAACAAAACCTCGGCCTGCTCCCTCGGCACTCGCAGCTTCAGCTTTGGAGGCCCATGCTCGTGGGAGCCTCCTGACTTGGCCAGGGGAGAGTGGAGTTCTGAGAGCTGGTCCAGGACTGGAGAGGAGAAAACGCAGCCCAGAAAAGAGGCAGTGGCAGTCCAGAGATGTTAAACCCAGTGTGAGGATGAGAAGTTACAACAGCCACTAAAATAGAATCCCCACTCTGCAGCAACCTAGAAAATCAGCGCCCGGAGGCAAGGTGGAGTCAAAGCAACCAGTACACAGCCCACCACACCCAGCTCTTGACCTGAGGCTGTGGCCTCCTATATCTCCACTGTGTGAGCAACTACCAGCAAAGAGCAGCAGAGAGCAGCGGCAGCAACCCCAGGGCCACAGCAATTCCCAAGAATCCAGCTAAATAACAAACGGGTACTGGAGCACAACAGTAAGAGAGAGCTGCAGATGGAGGTGGATCACACAGCCCCACACACTTCTCACTCCAACACCAAGCAGGAAGCACAAGCTGAGCCCATGGGCTTCAGGACTCACCCTAAACTACTGATAATGAGCACCAAGAGGGACTTCATACTGCTTGCATATATGAACCTTGTATAAACTCATAGCAACAAATTACACAAAAAGCAGCAGTCCAGGAGTCTGAGAGACAACATATTCTACACAGCAGACCCGAGAAAATCCTCCAGTTCTCTTCTAGAACTAATAACTAAACTTAGTACACACCCTGGACTACCACAGTGAGCATGGGTGGGGGAGTGTGCCCAGTGTCCAGCTGCAAGGGGTGAAGAATGGCAACGCTGGAGATCGAGAGGTGGGAGAAGGTGAAGACCTGGAACTAGAGGGCAGACCTGGTTCTCTTGTTGGGTGGGGACAGCCTCCAAAGAGTCATAGGTGGCCTGCAGGGAGACACTAGTGGCCTATAAGGGGACCAGAGGGGCCATGAGAGGGAGCTCAGCAGCCTGAGGGAGAAGGGGGCTCCCTCCAGGCTATATGAGAACCCTGAAGAGCTGGACCGGGCCTCTGGCAGCATGGCAACAGGGCAGAGCCCAGTGGTCCACAGGGGTGACTCAGTGGACTCGACAAGGCCCCCAGCAGTGTGGTGATGGGGTGGAGCCAGCAGTCTGTCAGGGATGACCCCATGGACTCGACCAGGCCCCTGGCAATGTGGTGATGGGGCGTTACCCAGTGGTCTACTGGGGGTGACTCCATGGACTCGACCAGGCCGTTGGCAGAACCTTGCTGGCGTGGAGCCTGGTAGTCTGCTTGGGTTACCCTGAGGACTCGACTGGACCTCCAGATGCACTGTATCGAGGCAAAGCCTGGTGGTTTGATGGGTAACCATGCCGGCTTGATTGGACTGATGGCCTTCAGGGCTTGTCAATGGGGTCCTGACCAGTGAACCTGGTTCTCTGCCTATCTACTGTCTTTGAGCATGGGTGCTTTTCTATCTCCCGCCATACCAATTTGTGTACACCTATATTTGTTACAGCATAATTTGAAGCAATCATGTCTCTTTCCAATGTGAGAACCCGAGGGAGTAAATAAACCCAAAAGTACAGTTATTATCAGAGGGAAGATGATTGATTGGGTCATAGAACAACGGAGATGAGGGTGGAGAAAATTGATTAATTGAACGAGCCATCATCTGTATACTGAGAAACAAATGTGAAGATGACACTGTGTAATACAGCATTCAGTGTTAATTCCCTACTATCTTCTCTATAATTTGGTATTTCCTTTATTGTTTGTTGTTAACTAATGTGAACATAACATTATGTAATACAGCATCCAGTGCTAATTCCCTACTATCTTCTCTATAATATTGTATTTCCTGTATTGTTTTTGTGTTATTCTGGTTCATATGTCTCCATTCTTTTGTCTTTAAAATAAAAAAAGAGTAGAAAAATTTATTGGAGAGTAGGAATGGGGATTGGGGACTAGTAATTGCTCCTGAGAGAAAGGAGGGGTCTTGAATGTGCTGCCCAGGTTTTTTTTTAATTTTTAATTTTTTTTATTTTTAAAGACAAAAGACTGGAGACATATGAACCAGAATAAGCCATAAACAATACCAAAAATACAAAATTATACAGAATATAGTAGGGAATTAGAACTGGATGTTGTATTACATAGTTATCTTCACCTTAGTTAACACAAAAACATTAAAGGAAATACCAAATTATAGAGAAGATAGTAGGGAATTTGCACTGGATGCTGTATAATATAAAGTTATCTTCACTTCTGCTAATACAAAAACGATTGAGGAAATATAGAATTACAGAGAACATAGAAGGGAATTAGCTCTGGATGCTGTCCTACATGTTACCTTCACCTTTGTTACTCAGTTACACAGATGATGGCCCATTTGATCATTCAATTTTTCTCCTCCCTCATCTCCGTTGCCCTACCACTCAATCAGTCATCTTCCCTGTGATAGTAACTATACTCCTGGGTTTATCTATATCCTTGGACTCTCGCCTTGGGAAGAGATATAGCTGCCTCAGACTATACTATAACATACACGGGTGTATACAAACTGCCATGGTCGGAGGTGGAAGAGCATCTATGCTCACTGCGCACCACCCGGCTCCACCTCCTCGCTGTGCTATGGGTGGGGGCAGGTCCAGTCCGTGGAGCGCCCTCAGCGGGGCCCACAGCAGGAGCAGCCCCGGGGCCCACAGTGGAGCAGCTGCGGGGCCCACTGCGCAGCAGTTGCGGGGCCCACAGCGGGAGCAGCCGCGGGGCACACAGTGGGAACAGGCGCAGGAACCACAGCAGAGCAGGTGTGGGGCCCACAGCGGAGTAGCCCTGGGGCCCACAGCGGGAGCAGCCACGTGGCCCACAGCAGAGCAGGTGCGGGGCCCACAGCAGGAGCAGCTGCAGGGCATGCACCCCCATCGGGGCTCCCTTGGTGACCCGTTTGGCTCTGTCCCGTTGCCTCGATGCCAGAGGCCCTTTCTTCTCCTCCTCCCTCCTCCTGATCTACAGTGTTATCATTCCCCACCCCTTGCAGCTGGGCATTGGACGAACTTACGATGCTTGGTATAAAGGCTTGAAATCTCCCTGGCCTGTTCTCACTGTGTTATTTCAGGGTATGAACTGAGCTTAAAGATTAGTTCTAGAATAGGGTTGGAGGATTTTCTCGGGTCTGCTGTATAGAGTATGTTGTTGTTTTTCAGACTCCCGGTCTTCTGTCCCTCATCCAATTTGTTACTATGGGTTCACGCAAGGTCCACATGTGCAAGCTGTAAGGAAACCCTCTTGGTGCTCACTTTAATAGTTTGGGGTGAGTCCTGGAGACAGTGGATTTGTCCCATTGTTGCCAGCAACAGGTGGTGCTTGCTCAAGCCACCGAGACTCAAGGTGCTCCCAGAGAGAGTTCAGGGTGGGAACTGAGTCCTGGCAACCCAGCTCATGCTTCCTGCCTGATGTTGGAGTGAGAAGGGCATAGAGCCACGCGATCCACCTCCATCTGTATCTCCCTCCGGTTGTGGTGCTGGAGGCCCCTTCTGCTCCTCGGCCGGATCCCTGGGAGCCACCGCGGCTCGCCACCGAGGTTCCCTGCTGCTCTCCATCGGTAGCCGCTCACCCAGTGGAGAGGCAGGGAACCACCACCTCGAGGCAGGCGCAGAGCCGGGTGTGGTGGGCTGTGTACACTGATTCTCTCCAGGCACTGATTAGGAAGGTTGCCACAGGGTAACTTCTCATCCTCACACTGGGTTCAACAACTGCTCCTGACCGCCATTGCCTCCTTTCCTGGCTGCGCCCTCCCCTCTCCAGCCCTGGACCAGCTCTCGGAACTCCGCTCTCCCCTGGCCGAGTCGGGAGGCTTCCGTGAGCGTGGGTCTCCGAAGCTGAAGCTCTTTCCCTTCTGTCCTTCACATGTTGCTATATTCCTATATTCCTTTGTCTGAGTGGCATTCCTCCTGGAGGTTCTCTTTCTGCTGTCTAACTGGTCGCCATCTTGAAGTCTTCTCGTAAAATTTATTTAGTTATTTGTTTCTTTCTTTTTTTTTTAATTTTATTTTAAAGACAAAAGAATGGAGACATATGAACCAGAAAAGCCATAAACAATACAGAAAATACAAAGTTATACAGAATATAGTAGGGAATTAGAACTGGATGTTGTATTACATAGTTATCTTCACATTAGTTAACACAAAAACATTAAAGGAAATACCAAATTATAGATAAGATA